>JAOTOM010001129.1:0-59150 GCA_034440615.1 Ashinkailepas kermadecensis
CTGTCGGCCTAAACTCTAATGGTGGGGAACTCATGCCAGACACATCGTCTATCGTTTCAAATATGAAAATCTGCCTGTAACTTTGGCGTTGGGGCCCATTAACATTCAGGGAATAGGAATCCCGCGCCCCGCCATGTTATGAATGGCGGGCGGTTGGTGAGCCGGACGGAGGCGGCCGGCGGCCAACCAGTCTATGGTGGAAAATAGTTCAAAAAGAAATACGGAAAGTAACAATATGCGCAATGGGTCACTTCAAGTGGCTATAAAATTGACGTCTGAAGGCAAGCTGACTCTCATAAATGCACTTCGCACCATATTTTATGCAGACAGAGTCTCATAAATTGCAACTATATTCTTCGCGCACACACGAGTGAGCATCCGGGACCACTTGTCGGGGCGCATGTTCAAGAGTTCTTGAATGGCACCTGTTTTCTTTCTTTACTGGAATCCCCTCGATGTCCGCAATAACATTACGTCTGACGCCTAACGAACAGAGAACCGGGTTAGTCACTGTCAGTCACATCTACGTTATCACTATCCATGACACCTCCGCACATGCACGCCAGATATCAGGCGCCATGTAACTATCGCCATATATCAGGCGACATGTAAATATCGCCATATAGCAGGCGACATGTAGCTATCGCCATATATCAGGCGCCATGTAACTATCGCCATATATCAGGTGACAAGTCACTATCGCCATATAGCAGGCGACATGTAACTATCGCCATATAGAAGGCGACATGTAACTATCGCCAGATATCAGGCGCCATGTAACTATCGCCTATATCAGGAGACATGTAACTGTCGCCATCAGGCGACATGTAAATATCGCAATATATCAGGCGACATTTAACTATCGCCATATATTAGGTGCCATGGAACTATCGCCAGATATCAGGCACCTGTAACTGCACCTATATGGCGCCATGTAACTATCGCCATATATCAGGCGACATGTAAATATCGCCATATATCAGGTGACAAGTAACTATCGCCATATATCAGGCGACATGTAAATACCGCAATATATCATGCAACATGTAACTGTCGCCATCAGACGACATGTAAATATCACAATATATCAGGCGACATTTAACTATCGCCATATATTAGGTGCCATGGAACTATCAGAATATATCAGGCACCATGTAACTAGCACCGTATATCAGGCGCCATGTAACTATCGCCATATATCAGGCGACATGTAAATATCGCCATATAGCAGGCGACATGTAGCTATCGCCATATATCAGGCGCCATGTAACTATCGCCATATATCAGGCGCCAGTAACTATCGCCATATATCAGGTGACATGTAACTATCGCCATATATCAGGTGACAAGTCACTATCGCCATATAGCAGGCGACATGTAACTATCGCCATATAGAAGGCGACATGTAACTATCGCCAGATATCAGGCGCCATGTAACTATCGCCATATATCAGGAGACATGTAACTATCGCCATATATCAGGTGACAAGGAACTATCGCCATATATCAGGCGACATGTAAATACCGCAATATATCATGCAACATGTAACTGTCGCCATCAGACGACATGCAAATATCACAATATATCAGGCGACATTTAACTATCGCCATATATTAGGTGCCATGGAACTATCGCCATATATCAGGCACCATGTAACTAGCACCATATATCAGGCGACATGTAACTATCGCCATATATCAGGCAACAAGTAACCATCGCCATATAGCAGGCGACATGTAACTATCGCCATATATCAGGCGCCATGTAAGTATTGCCATATATCAGGCGACATGTAACTATCGCCATATATCAGGCGCCATGTAAGTATTGCCATATATTAGGCGACATGTAACTATCGCCATATATCAGGCGACATGTAGATATCGCCATATGCCAGGCGCCATGTAACTATCGCCATATATCAGGCGACATGTAGCTTTCGCCATATATCAGGCGACAAGTAACTATCGCCATATTGTAGGCGACATGTAACTATCGCCATATAGCAGGCGCCATGTAACTATCGCCATATATCAGGCGACAAGTAACTATCGCCATATAGTAGGCGACATGTAACTATCGCCATATAGCAGGCGTCATGTAACTATCGCCATATATCGGGCGCCATGGAAGTATCCCCATATATTAGGCTACATGTAACTATCGCCATATATCAGGCGCCATGTAACTATCGCCATATATCAGGCGGCATGCAACAATCGCCATATATCAGGCGACATGTAGCTTTCGCCATATATCAGGCAACAAGTAACTATCGCCATATAGCAGGCGACATGTAACTATCTCCATATATCAGGCGACATGTAACTATCGCCATATAGCAGGCGACATGTAACTATGGCCAGATATCAGGCGACATGTAAATAGCGCAATATATCAGGCGACATGTAACTATCGCCATATATCAGTCGACATGTAAATATCACAATATATCAGGCGACATGTAACTATCGCCATATATTAGGCGACATGTAACTATCTCCATATATCAGGCGACATGTAACTATCGCCATATAGCAGCGACATGTAACTATGGCCAGATATCAGGCGACATGTAAATAGCGCAATATATCAGGCGACATGTAACTATCGCCATATATCCAGACGACATGTAAATATCACAATATATCAGGCGACATGTAACTATCGCCATATATTAGGCGACATGTAGTTAACGTTAAATGGCCCATTCCACGACAAATCGACAAGGGCATAACACCCAATGTTATATATTCCGATTTAAAAAATGGGTGGGTTTATCTGATGCGCCGAATCCAGCTGTGCCCTATTTTCCAAAGAAAGATCACGTCAACGGTCAAGGAGTTATAGCCTCGAGCATTTCTGACATGTCACCAAACAAGGGTGTTATTTTAGAGCCTTAACACGCGCACTGGAGGGTGGGGCGAAATCCGCCCACCCCTCCGGTTTTTCGTACATAACTCCAGATTTTACCAGTCTATGTACGCTATTTTTTGCGTACCTGCATAGAAATGACCGGCGCGTCGTTTAAAGCAACCAAATTGGAAATCTGCTGAAAATTTTTCGAGTTAGGGGCCGTTAAAGTAAAAACATTTCGTAGCACCAGACCACAAAAATCGGCACTGATGCGCTTCCCGTATATCCGCAAAAGGGACGTGTTCTTTGCAACCCCTAGCGACTTGTTTGATGTATATTGATATGCTATGTAGTTTCAAGGTCATGCTAGGTCACCGAGGTCAAGTCAGGTCAGGTTCATGACAGGTTAATGGAACCAAACTTGATGACCTAGAATGTTATCATAAATGCAAATGACTGTCATGCGATTGATGTCACTTTGCATGTTACTCCCTGCACATTCTGAAAACTACTGTTTGTCATTGTGTACCTAAGCGTTGCCATACTTTATTCATGTACTTCACTCCTTTCTTCGCGAAGCCGATTGCGCCGAGCTGCCCGACGGAGCAGTCGGGCGGGCGGCCCGGCTCCGGTAACTGGAACCGGTAACTGACCTGATAAAGTGCTGCTATATAGGTGACCCGAGGTCAAATTCCGGGTCTAGCATCTGTATTGCATCATTAGTAATGTCCAAAACTTCATTGATGCCCATTTTAGAGCATTTAAACACAATCACACCGATCCATAACAATGACAAGCCAAACCACGCAAAACAAGAAAATGTTGACAAAGGTGACCTCATTTGACCTGGAAGATATTGACATAATGTCAGAAAATTTGCACACAATAGAGTTCACTACCGTACCCATCCACCTTGCGAATTTCGATCCTCCAGCTTTAGTAGGAGCCGAGATCTTAGGGGGGCGGTATCCGCCACCCCTTCCAGTGTGCGTAATTTTCAGAGGCCCTCCAGGGCGCGTGTTAAAACAATGAAGAACAATCCGAATTGTGCAAAAGTATATATCGGTGAACTACAATAATCCACTGCATCTATTTCGCTATTTCGGAATTTTCATTTAAGGGCTATTTTAAATCTTGACATCGTAACCTAAGGTCACGTGACCTACTTTAGCAATTGGGACAGTCACAATGCGATTTGAAAAAGTGCAGAAATGAAGTTCGATATTTTATCTTTCGAAGCAGAAAAAAAGGTTTTGAACGTAAAATCTACATATCTGTTCAAAATTAGGCATGCATGGTTGTTTTTGCGCTAATTTATCGTGGCCGGTGTTAATATTTGTTCATGGCACATGATGGGATGAAAATGTTAGTCATTTGATCTTGAGCGTTGTGTTGCACAAGTGTTCTAACTCGTGAGGTCAAGGGTTAAACAAAGGGCAGAAATGTCCCCGAATTGTCGTAGGTGACCCATTCCACGACAAATCGACAAGTGAACGGGCCAAATTTCACTTTACACCTAGACTAAAATACTTATGTAGGGTTAGTTTGTCTCTATAATCCAGCTATGCAACGTTGGGAAAGATCGGAGCAACGGTTAATGTGTTATGGCATCGAACATTTTTGAGAGGTCACCTTAGTTTTTGGAGACCTGGAACTCAATGAAAAGGAACACGAATTGCACGAAGCTATATATCGCTGAACTCGTCATAATTCACTACATCTTGTCTCAATTTATAATTTTTTGTTCACTCGTTTTTTTAAATCGGTTTCACCGACAACACCGAAGGGTTTTATCACCGTCTATCACTGTAATAGCAACCTTCTGGCGCTTCAAACTCACATTCTTGAAACGAAAAGATGAACCTCATTGACTGAGTAATCACATTCATCTTGAACTGTTTGAGAACAAATTTCGCGCGGACGCATCTATTGACACATGCTGAGCCTGAAATGAATCGCATTGGATCATGAGCCGTGTACATCGGTGTAATAAAATAAAGTCACAGAATTACACAATGCAATGCAATATGATAATGTTTTGCAGTACAGTATTATAATGTAATGCAATGTAGTCATCTACAGATATTCAGGTCATCCCATACCTTGTCAGAATCCCAGTTCAAACTGATGATCTGTCACTGCGATAATATTAATCAACACAATCTGCATCAGCGCGCACACTAAGACGTCTCACTTCACCCAACTACCATTATCACACGCCCGCATCGGTAAGCAGTTCATGAACTATTACGATGCTGTGGGTCACTGGTGCGAACTTGTGGTACCCCTGTGTTCCCTTCACCGTGATGGCTTTCGAGGAGCGCTCGGCGAGGTGGGTCGTGACGTCCATTGCCTCCTGCTTTGATACAAATATGAACTTGATGCAGCTGACTAGCTTGTGCGACAGATACTCAAACATGTCAACTGCCGTCAGTAGCTGGTTGTTAACGAGTGCGCTTGAGGCTCTCTTGAGCCGCGGCACGCTTGACTGTGCTCCCGATGCCATCGCAAGCGCCCTTGCCATGAGATGTGACAAAAAAGCCACTCACAGGATACCCCAAAATCTGTCTGATGGTTACACACATTGACGAAGTCATGCTCATTCGTATAACGCCGTCTGTGAAATACATATTTTTTAGGTCAGGTACTGCGGTCCGAATTTCTGGGATAATCCGTTCCAGGAACGCATGCACAATGTCGGTGTTGTGCTTTGTGTCGTCAGAGATACAGCAGTAGCTCTGATGGCACAGTATCTCGTCCTCACGCCAGTACACTACAAACGAGTGCACGATACACTGGGACGAATCCCAGTGGAAGCATTGAGCTGCATTCTGCACCACAAATGAGTAATTGTCAGCGAAATCGTACTAGACAATCACTTCGCCCTCCTTGCCAGTAGTCTTTGCGTAGGTGAAGTGCTGACTTTGTTTGTCAGCCACAAAGTGGTGTCTGCTCAGCTTCAAGGTTTGCTGGCTCAAATATCGCATGCTTTCCTCTTTGGTCTAGACTATGTCTGCGAGTGTACAGCGATGCGTGCTCACCCATTGTTTGTACCTAATCTCATTATCCGTGTCATCATCTGGGGCTAAATCACCTTCACTCTCTTTTCCTGAGTTGTCCGAGAGGATAATCCTCAGAAAGTTCATCATCCCGTCTTCACTAGGGCAGTCCTCACAGTTGTGCATCATGCAATCACGGTTTTCCGTGCCACATACAGCGTGGTCGAGGAGGTTACGATATTTGAGACCAGGAAGGCCGAGGGCGGATATGAACAGTTTTGGGGTTTGATGACAAGTGCACATGCACACCGAGTGCGTCCCACTGCTGCCTGCCAAGACGCAATGCTTCGGACGAAGGGCAGCACAGGTTAAGAAGCTGGTGCAAGAGTTTTCAGAGTTTTGCTTGTACAGATCATATATCTCACACAAATTTCCCAAAGCAAGCCTTTTCTGAACCCTACTTTTGGTTCCATCAACATGTCGCACCGTGACACGGTCGGTCTTGCCGAGACACATCCAGCCGATCTGGTCCGACTGATAAAGTAGCTTTACTTTCACTTTGACGGCGTCTGACACCCTCAGAAATTTCCTCGCTTCACAGACAACACGTCCACCGAGAGTGAGCAGTGAGCACTGGGCAACCAAACACGGTGCCATCCCTTGTTTGTGCCCTTTCTGATATTGCACTACATTCGCAGATTTTTATTTTCGCGAGGCAATAAATGGTTGTACGAATGGATATCGGAATGTGATTGTTATATTTTGGATGCTTCTGTCTCCTTGTAATTAATGATAAGGAATAACTCATAAATCATCAACTACCACAATTTGGAGATATTTCTGCCACTTTACTTAACCCTTGACCTCACGCAACACAACATTCAAGCTCAAATGACTAACATAATCATCCCATCATGTGCCTCGAACGTGAAAAGCCTGGTATTTCAGTAATATACTGTTCTAAATACATGTTCATACGGGCCACGATAAACTAGCGCAAAAACAACCATGCATGTCTAATTTTGAACGGATTTGTAGAGTTTTAGGAGCAAAACCTTATTATTTATTTTTTCCTTCAAAAGATATGATATCGAACTTCATTTCTAGCACTTTTTTAGATCGTGTTGTGACTGTCCGGAAAGGTAAAATAGATCACGTGACCTTAGGTCACGATGTCACGAATTCAATTTTTCCGTATAAAAACATTTCGAAATAGCCAAATGATACAGCGGATCATTGTGAGTCCGTCGATATATACTTTTGCACAATTCACATTGTTCTTCATTGAGTTAAGGACCTCAAAAGACACCCTTGTTAGGTGATATCTAAAAAAATGCCCGATGCTCTAACACTTTGACCGTTGACCTGATCTTTCTAAAAATGGCACAGCTGGATTCTGCGCATCAGATAACCCTACATAATTATTTTCATCAAAATATATAATATTGGGTGCTATTTTGGCCCTTTCGCTTATCGATTTGTCGTGGAATGGGTCATATATCAGGCGACATATAGCTATCGCCATATATCAATCGCGGCGAGTTGCGGCGAGTTGTGCTTCGCTCGAGCTCGGAAAATTTGAATGCTAGCATCCATGCTGACGGCGTCTGGGTCGTTGAAGATCTGACCGCACGATATGAATATATCCTTATTCCGCTCAGATGAAGAGTAATGCCAGTTGGATGATCCTGTCTGGTACACACTCCGTGGACATGAGTGTATTTAGCACAGTAATGGGACGGGACAGACCACCCGCAATACGGTGACCTTTTGAAGCAGGCAGAATGCACGATGTCTTGCAGGAAGTGCGCCACTAATTGCAAGATCACCGGTCACTAAACCTCAGCTCATTCGGAGCATCACGATCACGGTCTCATCTGTGTCGTTCCGATACTGTAAGGACACAATTCATGGACATTAAACAATCCATGGAAAGTGCACGGTTGCACATGTGCTGCCATACACCGCAATTGGCACTTTCTGGGAGGAGGGCACTGACGTCCCCTTCCTGTTTTACTTCCATGGTAGCTCCGAAACCGCTAATGCTAGGGTCATGCAATTTGTAGCACCCCAAATATCATCAATTATACGTGTCACGATGCAGAATTTCTTACCAGATCCTTCGGACCCGGATATGATGACATCATTATGACATTATGCTTAAAGTCCTAGACCGAGTTTCGCTTCATTTGACGATAATCCGCGAAATCTCCTTCCACTTGAAAATGTATATATTGCATTTCAGTTAGATCGGCTATGACTCAGTGGAAAGTTGTCGTCTTGATACGCCCTGACGACGTCATATTTCTTGACTTTCTTATTTTCACTCGTCTCAATCTCCGTCATGGACTTTTTGACGTTTCAAGGAGAGTTGTCAGTATTGCTTCAGCATTCCTGAGGTTGTTCTTGATCCATTTTAGGTAATTTTTTAAAACTTCATAGTGCATAACGATAGGATGAAAACGATGATGTCACAAAGCTACCAAACGGACTATTACGCAGTTCAAGGTGAATAAAGGAGCACGTTAACTAAAGCCATGTGCATCAAGTACTAGGAACATCAAAGCGTGAAAGCAAAGGGCTCCGAATACTGCTATTCAAGTTGTTTTTTTTCTCGAATTTTTTCTTTTTGCTGGACGATCTTGAGACAATCCTTTTCCCAGCTGAATCAGCCACGAAAGAACTCGTTCGTCTCATTTACTTTTGATAGTTAAGCCTCAAACTATGGGCAGCGGTCTGTGTCTTGCCGGACATGGATCACCACCAAACATTCTGACGCGTTCTGAGTGGGCGGCAGTGGCACTTGCTGGATGTTAGCACACAGCCGGGGTCTGACAACGGCATTGCTATGCACCAGCTCGTGCTGGTATGCGCCCAGTGCCGGTGGTCGATCATGTCGCGAAGCCCCGCCCACGGCATACATTGCGGTCACGCCACGACTGCTACGGTCATTAATGATCGTACACGACAGAGCGTGAATATGTGGGCCATTACATTATCACATCGACCGTCGCCGTACTCGTCATGAACACAGCATAGCTTCCACAGCATAGCTTTGGAAGCACACCAACAAACGCTCCTGAGGTAGTCGCCATTGCGCTCCCAACTGATTCAGCCGGTGGGATTGAGTTTGAACTCTTAATCATGATAATTTGAGATCGTGCTAAAAATAGCATTAAACACCTCGTTAGCACGTAATGGAGCTAAACTTTTTTTTGCAGTGTGTACGCAAAGTGAGCGAACACACGGATTTTCTGGACGATTGTTTCCACAAACCACAGTCGTCACCACTGCATGTATGTAATTGTACATACGTGGTCTCCAGTGTGGCGGTACTAATGCCCGTCCCCTCCCAATGACGCCCTGAAGGTGCGGGTTGGAGGGGAATGTATAGATTTACCATAGGCGGAGAATTCTGAAAAGTAAAAGTGGTGCTGCCAACACATTTATTACTTTTGCCGTAGTTAGTTTTGAGTCCATTCTTCCATACAACGTCACACACCTAATGTTGAATTTTCGAAATTATTAATGCTGCATTGGCAACGCCAAATGTACACAAAGCTCTACATCTGGGTATGACGCGGCGATTCTATTTTCATTTAGAGACTAAGCGTGCCCCTCTTCGCCTTCATCCTGTGACCTCCCGGGGACCTCTACCAATTGTCTGGGTGTCGGATGGTTTGTGCTATTCCCGCGTCCTCTTGTGACTTCTAAATACCATCATTTGTCAGATTCTGGGCGTGACATTTCGCGTGCTGAGGACGTGGCTACAGGGACAGATGCGATCTGCCTCATCCCCAGATTTAGAGTCCCGGAGAGGACACTTCTTACACGACGCCACGGTCATTGTTTACACGCCTCGGGCGATGGCCATGAGGACGTGGCGGGAGCGATGTCAGCGGTTGCGACAGCAGTGGCGCAGTCAGAGAGTCTCGGAGCGCCAGGAATGTCTTCCGATTGTTTCGAACGGCCGCACAGGGTCAGCCCTCTAACGACAAATACCCGAGGTTCCGGAAGCTTTCCAAAGCGACATATTTTCTGTGGTATGTCGCTTCAGGAAGGGTGCCCGATCTCAGTGGTAGGTACCACTTTGCAGATGAAGATCGGTCTTTTTTTCGGTGCCGCGTCCTCATGGGCTTGGTGATGTCCGGTGACATGACCTACTTCTAAGTATGGGACACCAGTTCCCAGTAAGAGAGACTTCCTCAGATCTTGCAGAGCACCGTCTTCAGTGAGCGTTCTATCGCTGGTCGAGCATTGAGCTATTTTGCGGGTGCTTCGGCACCGATAATATTTGTGAAGCTCTCGTTCAGCTAATGGATTTGCTTGTGCCAACGCGTGAGCGGACACTCCTAGTTATATGAAGCCTCTCCAATTTTCAACTAGTGTGTTCAAAGATACGCCCAAAAGTCCTGCTTTTATTCACTTGCGCTTCTTAGTGTGGGAGCTTTTTCACCCATGGTAAAATCCCCTTCATTAACGGCGAGTGGTGGTCCTACTCTCAGCGAAGCGTCCCTATTTCACTATCGGGATATATCTTTTGAAGGAGGGAACCCTCATTACCAGTGGGTTTCCACTGATCCAAGTGACAAGTCCAAGTCCAACCATGCAACAGATCTCATAAACTCTCAGTGGAAGACTACAGAGAGCATATCGAAGCTTCATAAGGAACCTACCGCTCAGTGACGAGACACTGAGTAAAGGCACACATTCACACTGACCGGCATCAAATACGATACCTTGTCACAGTAAGGGCGCACATTCACATTGGTAGGGTATCTGATGAAGGATCTCGTCAAAATATGGGCACACGTTCACAATTGCCGGACATCTAAATACGATAATTTGTCACAGTAAGGGCACACATTCACAGTGGCGGGACATATAAATACGACACCTTGTCACAGCAAGGGCACATATTCACTCTGGTGGGGTATCTGATGGAGGATCTCGTCGAAATATGGGCACAACTTCATACTGGTAGACATCCATTCAAAGAAGGCAAATATATTTCTCGCAATACTAAATCTCACATCAAAGAGCACTTGTCCCCGCGAAGGTCATCCCTTCTCAGAGAGAGGCCCACCATTCCGGCAAAAACACCCTTGTCAGTGAATCAGGCTATCCAAATATAGTACACCCTTTCCCCAAGAGTAGCCCACAACTCTTGTAGTGGCCCCCTTGATCATTGAGGAGGGAGACAATCGGTACGAGAAAGATGCTCCTCATTGCCAATTTCCCCCGGTCTTTACTGTATTATTGGCCTGTCATTTTCCTAAGTGTTTGCAAAGGTAGGTACAATTGTAAAGGAGGTATCTCCTTTGATGGGTCAACGGCATTCCATTTCAAATAGTCACAGTGAAGGGTGCCCTTTCCCGTAAATAACGAATCGAAGAAATGTGATACAGCAGTATCAATTTCGGCACCGAGACAGGAACTTTTGGCACTTCTTTAGCATGTGGGCACGAGAGCATTAGTTCCAATGCCGAGTCATTCGAAACTCGAGTTGCTAAGAAATACTACCTGGCCAAAAGGGCCGGGGCCAATGGACAGAACTTGTTTTCCTGCACGCTGCTATGACAGGTCGCGGCGGCCAATCGAGCATTATTTGCGACTGAATATGATACCAATATCGCATGCGGTGTGGCTGTCAACAATGCATTGAATAACCAGCAGCCCAACAGTGTTTAATACAACGAAGAATGGCTCTTAGATGCTCCTGGGTTTTAGACATTGCGTGTAAAGAAAATATACGACCTTCAATTTACCAGGAGGATCAATATATCCTCCTGGTATATTGATCAATATATCCTCCAGGAGGATCAATATATCCTCCTTCAATATACCAGGAGGTTCAATATATATCCTCCTGGTATATTGAAGGTCGTATATTTTCTTTACACGCAGCCCAACAGTGCCCAGCAGGTGCAAAAACATCGTCATTCATCAGTGCATGGCGCATGGTACTATGGGGTACGATTGTGTTGTTTGCAAACAGAAATAGGTATATATTGCTGCTAGGGTCATTTTTATTTATACGTAACATCAACAACGTGAGGAGCGAATACGCCAATACACATGACGTGACAACAATTCATACCTACATGAAAACAAAAAATATTGAGTCACAGACTCGGGCATGATGAGCAGCGGACAGACCAAGTTATACGCGCAGTAGTTTCGCCTCCTATCCGTGATGTGAAATAAATGTGTAATGTGCAGGAAATATATTGTGAAGCATATATATGTATGTATGTGACCCCAAATTAAGCCTGGTAAGCATGACTATACATGTATACATATATGCATGCATATATATATACATATATGCGTATATAGAGCAATATCCTCGCTAAGCGCTGTATGCAATGTATGTTTCATGCAATCAAGGGGTTTTCTTTACCAATGTTAACAGTAAGCAAGAGCTGGCACATGGAATTTGCACGCCCGAATTAGGCACGCCTTTGGCTTGCATGGTCTCGGACTATGGGAATAAGGACAAGACGCTCTGGGTGATGTGCAGGTGAATTTGTGGTTGGACAGCTGAAGTGTGTGGGCGTATGTACAAAGAAATGTAAATGTACGCCCCTGGGTGGGGAAGAGGGCGGATCTTGCCCGCTAGAGGTGCCCTCGTCGGAAGTGGGTTCGCCTATTCTAAAAGGAATGCACCCATCAAAAGATATTCCACTTTTGAAAGGTATTGGTTTCTTTTGAAAGGTCTTTGCAAACACTTATGCAAATGAGGGGCTAGAGCACAGTACAGATTCTGAGAATGGGGTGGTGGGAAGCGTCTTTCTAGTACCGAGTGTCCCCGCCTCGCTGATAAAAGGGGCTGCTACTGGAGTGGTGGGACACACTTTGAGAAAGGGTACCATAGGACTGACTGCATGTATGATTCAAGACTGCATGTATGATCTTCTGCCGGCGGGACTTACGGTTCCACGTAAGTCAAGAAAATGAGCAAGCTATTCTGACTTTGTGGGCGAGATGGCAATTACGATTCGTCGAAAGGAATGCCGATATAAATAATAGTATATATCTTCCCCGGAAGCAACAAGAAGTATTTAGCATCTCTCGTGTTGGCTTCCGTATAGTGTTGTGGTAATTATAAAACCAGAACATGTGGCAACTTTTAAGCCCAAAAATCGAAATGGTCTGGCGTCGTAGCACAAGCCTATAATATGTGTTCCAGCGATCCAATCCAATGGTGCGCCGCGTTTTGTTTTTGGTTATTACTCTGTTAGTGGATGATCAACATCCATGAGATGTCGGATTTAAACATGGGCTGCCGGTTTAAATTTTGATCTCTCCAGCTGATAATTTTTGCCAGAATGTGCTGGTTGAGGCTTCGACGATGCATTGCGGCCCATATTGTGGACGGTGAATTTTACATTTTAGATTTCTTTATTGTTCTTTATTGGCCTTGTACATACTTGTGCCCACGTGTCACGTGGGCACGTGCCACGTGCCGTCAACTGGGGTCATGTCGAGTTCAGTTAGCCAGGGCCACAGCATATACCACAGGTTGCACGAATGTCAAACTTTGTGGAAACACGCGCCCCATAGGGAACTGCGTGCTTTTGTGGTCGGCGGCCGCGTGCATCTGTTTTGAGTTGGGCACCTCCAAGCCGAGAGCGCCGCACACTAGAGCTATCAAATTTGGTGGACTGATAGCCCGTCACATGGGCTATCCGACAATGTACAATTTGTAGGTGTGGGCGAAGCATAGCGCGTGCCATGCGCTCATATTCGAGCAACACCTCCACTCCTGTTTAACATGGGGCTGCGACTTATCCCGACGAAAAAAACGCGACCGCCTTAATATTGGCGCCAGGTTCGGCCCACATCGCAGGGAATGAGGGATGTGTCACACTATGCGAAAGCCCACAGTGTTGGCTACCCATTGGACACAGTTTCGGTGCGATCGAGTCAATGTGCTGCACGTGAGCGACACCGATGTGATGGGAGAACGGGTTGCGCCGAATCGGCTTAGGTTTGGTTAGGTTTAGTTAGGTTAGTTTAGGTTAGGCTAGGTTAGGCTAAGCTAGGCTAGGCTAGGCTAGGTTAGGTTAGTGATGAGGAGCTACATGATCAGCTGGCACACGTCCTAACCCTGGGCAAGCCCATCTTTCTTCTCGGTGACACCAACTTTGACGTGTTGCAGCCCGACAAACCGGGTGTGCAGGCTTATCTGCGTACGCTTTGCGATCTGTCCCTCAGCCAGCTGATAACCAACGTCACACACCCACCACGACGAGAAGGAGACGGTCCGAGTCTCCTCGATCATCTCATCACAAATCGAACTGACCTAACCACAGACGTTCGAGTCATTCACACAGATTTCAGCGACCACGACGTCATTGCTGCATCTATCACAGTTGACAGGCGTCGCCCTCAGCCCACCGTCATTACCATCCGATCGACAAGACGCTTAGATCAAAATGCTTTGTGCCTAGATCTGCTGTTGGCCGACTGGTCCGCCGTTTACCAAGCGACCACCACCTCGGACAAGTGGGACGCATGGCTGGCTGCATGGCAGCCAATAATCGACCATCACATGCCCCTTCGTCAAATCAAGCTGAAGCACCGGTCGCCGCCTTGGTTGCAGCATGATGACGTTCATACAGCAAGGGCAGCACTGAAACAGGCGCGCAAGCACAGAAATGCAGCACGAAGCGAAGAAGCCCAACGGAATTACCGTGAGCACAAGAGCGCACTCCGAACGGCTCAACATCACGCATGCACACAGTACTTTCATACTGCTGGTACCCGCACACCGTGGAAGAACATCCGCAAGTTCATTATTGCCTCCAGCAAGTCAACAATAGAAGAGCCTGGCACAGCTATTCAACCGCCTGATTGGCATGAACGGCTCAACCGGCATTTCACCGGCGTCGGTGCCGCGGTAGCTGCAGATCTAGCGATGGCGCCGCCCGGAGAGCCCCTCTGGCCAAGACCCCCACGAGTCTGTAGCGGCGCATTCACACCGTATCCTGTGACGATGCCAGAGCTGTCAAAAGCGTTGCAGCGCATGGGCGACTCACTAGCATCCCGAGCTGATGGCATCACCATCCAGATGCTCAAGATGACGTTTAGCGTGGTGGGTCCGCACTTGTTAAACATTATCAACTCATGCATCACAAGCTGTGAACTGCCACCGTCATGGAAAACGGCGATGGTAACACCCCTGTACAAAAGTGGTAACACAAACGACCCACACAACTACAGGCCAATATCGATATTGCCAGTGGTCGAAAAACTCTGCGAGCGTGTCGTGTGTACACAACTGACAGACTATCTGACTAGTCATCATCTACTGTGCCCAGAACAGTACAGCTTCCTATCCGGCCTGTCTACCGAGATGGCTCTGCTAGACACGGTCATCCACGCTACCCTCAAAATCGACCAAGGCGGGATCACTCCACTGGTTGCAGCTGACACATCAAAGGCGTTCGACAGCGTGGAGCATAGTCGCCTCATGGACAAGCTCGGATGGTACGGTGTCAACTCCGAATGGTTCCGAGCGTGGCTTGAGGGCCGTTCGCAAACGGTGAAGGTTTCTAGCCCTCTGTCGGTGACACATGGTGTGGTGCAGGGTTCCATCTTGGGCCCGGTCATGTTCCTAATATTCTCCAATGACCTCCCACAACATATCCCACACGGCAAGATTGTTATGTATGCTGATGATGTCCAGTTCCTCGACTCCGGGAAGCGAAACGAAATCACAGCCATTAGCCAACGATTGAATAAATCACTGTCAGTCGCCTTTAACTGGTTCATCCAGAATCGACTAAAAGTAAATCCCACCAAAACTGAGATGGTTGTTCTCCAATCTTCTAGACAGCATACACCTGTGGAATTCTCTGTACGTATGGGCCAGTTGAAAATAGTACCGACGAAGTCTGTGAAATTACTTTGCCGTGACAATTGACTCACACCTGTCCTGGGATGTGCATGTATCTACTGTTGTGCATCTGTGTAACCGCATACTCATTGGACTCGCTAGACTGCGTCATAAGTTTTCTCACGTTACGAGACGGGTGCTAATTGAGGCACTCGTATTCCCCCACATAAGATACTGTGTGTCTGGCTGGGGAAGCTGTAGCAGAGCCCAGAAACGACGCATTCAGAAATGCATCAACTTTGGAGCAAGGATTGTCGCCGGCTTGCACTACCGAGATCATGTGTCGCCTACGTTGAAGGAACTAGGATGGCTCAAATTTGAGGATTTCATATCCGAGGCAGATGCTCACTCAGTTTTCAAAATTATGAACGAGTTCACTGGCTCAGAACTCATTCGGGGTCAATTAAACTGTCGCTCAACTGTGTCGCAACGGAGCACCAGGGCCACGGCTAACGGCGAGCTCTAGGTACCACGATGCCGCACAGAATTCGCGCGCCGCTCCTTCATACCGAGAGCTTGCCGGACGTGGAACAATCTGTCTTCAGATGTGAGGAACTCAGGTGGATACAATGTCTTCAAACGTAGGCTTTCGACCATGCTGCGCATGCCCGGGCTCTAATTTCCGGCCACCGGAACATCGCTTATATCAGCACTGTGATGCCACTCGTTGTTATCGTGTATGCTCGTGATGATGGTTTGTGCTGCATATTAGTGCACGTTTGTAACGGAAACTGAAAAACCTTGCTCGGGAGAATCCGAAATACATTACATTAGTGTAGATTTGCCAATTTTGGGTGAACTCAGTTCAAACCCGATGGAGAGCGTCATGGCTTGAATCGATTTCGAACACACCAACATGGTAGTGGGGTTGGTGTGCATCTAGTTATGCTACGGGTCTGACGTTTGCGTGTCGCTGATGACGCGGCAGCCGATTCAAACCCCAACCCTTACACATGCTCCGATTCCTCTGCTATGGGTGACGCCGAAGCCGGTCCCCGTGCGGCGCGCCTTCCCAGACTTCGTGCAATTTATCACCACGCCCATGGCGTTGCATGGAAGGAATTGATCCAAACCTCTCTGCCCCCCCGCCCATGGGAAAATCCGTGGCGATGCCAATGTTATCCGTCCAATGCATCGCACAGTTCGACTCACTGCTCAATGTGTCAAACGCCTCACACCGTCGACATAGCTAATTTGTAGGGCAACGCACCAGACGAAGAGGCCATATTGGCATAGGTAAATTCATTAACAAGGCATAAGGTACAATAACCCATTTCCGTCTTTCCGGTCAGATCCTCACACCCCGTCTCGTGGAGGGGAGGGGCATTTTATACCCCCTGTAATTTCCAAACTAAACGTTACATGAAAACGAAAGTGGTGTCATCGGGAGGCGCTCGACGAGTAGGACCCGAAACCGCCCTCAAAATTCCCCGACCTCAAAAGTGACGTCACTAAGGGGGTCTATGGGATCACGACTGACATCATGCTTTTAGCTCTGAGTTCATTTGGGGAGGTGTAAAAACCAAAATTAATTGGTATTGTAAAAGCAAGGCAAAATTGACCATGGCCTCAATCTCTTTCCCACCCAAAAATGGACATTTCAATATTTTGAAATTTCAAAAATTTCGAATCTTTAACTTTCCTGAATTTGTCTTTTTCCAATGGGTAGAACGGACCGAGAAACGTTGCTTTGCGTTAACTTGCTCTGATAAAAAGTGTTTACATGAGCCAGAATCTTCGATTTTAGCCCTAATGGACAAATATGCAAAACTAATACGTCATCAAAAACGACAATTAAAAAATAATTCCTCTGAAGCGTTTTGTTGAATCCCTAAAGATAAGCAAACGTTGAAAGTTCCATTCAAATATCTTTATCCATTAAAACGTGATGACTGGTTGAACGTTTTTGGAAGTGACATCACTTGACCTCGTTGACTAACTTGTTGACCGTACTCAAAATCTCATGACCTGGCCTCAAAATTGTCACACAACATGCTAAATTGATCTCGGAAAGGTTGTGCCAAATGTTAACGCGTTCCTTTTTTTCACTATCCGCGGAAAACCTTAGGGGGTGTAAAAGGACCCCAGAGGCATGCTTGCTTAAACATGCCTGCATTAAACACGCCTGTTTTTCATGGGAAGGTGGGAACTTTTCCTGGGGCATTGTCAAAGAGACAGCTGTCTCAATTTGGCAAAAAGGATTTCTGGAGAGGGCACTTCTATTGAAAGTCGTATCTTCCATACCATTTGCCATGCATACCATGGTCCATGCCATATATACCATTTGCACCACTTGCGTGGGTCCGTTAGACATTTGTGTTTCTCCTCGCCGCGCACTTAGAAACGACTCTGTATATCCTCCATTGATACGTGCGAGATCACGGTGGGATCATATGGGGATCGTATGCGGGTTCACAGTGCACATGTCCTCGAAGAGAACTTTGCATTCATGAACTTGGTGCACACTAACATCAAGTTTAGTTACTTTGGAAATTGACGATATCATATGGGCACTATATCCTAGGACATCCGATATCCTATGTTCGGGTGTTAAGCCCAACTAGACAATCGTTCGGATGTGAAGCCCGATTAGACCGTAGTTCGGGTGTTAAGCCCAACTGGACTGTAGTTCTGGTGTTAAGCCCGATTAGACCGTAGTTCGGGTGTTAAGCCCAACTGGACTGTAGTTCTGGTGTTAAGCCCGTTTAGACTATAGTTCGGGTGTTAAGCCCAACTGGACTGTAGTTCGGGTGTTAAGCCCGATTAGACCGTAGTTCGGGTGTTAAGCCCAACTGGACTGTAGTTCTGGTGTTAAGCCCGATTAGACCGTAGTTCGGGTGTTAAGCCCAACTGGACTGTAGTTCTGGTGTTAAGCCCAACTGGACTGTAGCTCTGGTGTTAAGCCCAACTGGACTCTGGTGTTAAGCCCAACTGACTGAAGCTCTGGTGTTAAGCCCAACTGGACTGTAGTTCGGGTGTTAAGCCCAACTGGACTGTAGTTCGGGTGTTAAGCCCAACTGGACTGTAGTTCTGGTGTTAAGCCCAACTGGACTGTAGTTCGGGTGTTAAGCCCAACTGGACTGTAGCTCTGGTGTTAAGCCCAACTGGACTGTAGTTCTGGTGTTAAGCCCGTTTAGACTATAGTTCGGGTGTTAAGCCCAACAGGACTGTAGTTCTGGTGTTAAGCCCAACAGGACTGAAGCTCTGGTGTTAAGCCCGTTTAGACTATAGTTCGGGTGTTAAGCCCAAGTAGACTATATGGTTCGGGTGTTAAGCCCAACTAGACTATAGTTAGAGTGTTAAGCCCAACTAGACTGTAGTTCTGGTGTTAAACCCAACTAGACTATAATTCGGGTGTTAAGCGTTACTAGACTAGTTCGAGTGTTACGCCCAACTAGATTATAGCTCGGGTGCTCCATCCAGGGTGCCCGGTTCACCACGGTGCTGCATGCTAGACCAGTGGCAGCATCCATCATTCTGTCACATGACTCCGCTTAATCAGCACTGCATTGGGAATGGCTGCGGCCATATCAGTTTCTAAAATCAATGCGAGTGTCCTCAGATAGGGATATCGCGCCTAGAGGTATACACAAACCACGCACCATATCCCGGCGAACAGCTACCCTGCTACCATGTTCCAGCTCACCGAACATCATGCCAAAATCCTGCATGGTAGTGCAGTCAGGAGAAACTTCTCGGCCAGTACAAAGATAAAAAATATCGACTATCGCCAGCATTCATCAACGACGGCCTGGCCAGAGATGTTCTCGAAGCCATTCGCCCCCCCAGACTTGAGAACCACCATCACTTGGGACTCACCACTTGCAACATCACCGAGACTACTACAAATTTTTCAGTGCAACATCCACAGTTCATAGTGGGCTCAAGGGCATGTACACCATGAACAATATGGTATGCGAGGTTGCAAGTGCAAAGCATTATACATATATATTTTTATATATATTATATATATATATATATATATATATATATATATATATATATATATATATATATATATATATATATATATATATATATCTATATATATATATATATATCTATATATATGTATATATATATATATATATATATATATATATATATATATATATATATATATATATATATATATATATAAATATATGTATATATATATAGGTGTATCTTGGTGAAACCCAGAGGTTCGCCCTACCTTCACAAACAGCTTAAATCGCATGCTTCAGCTTACATTTGGACACACAGCCAGAATACGGCCCTAAGCACACCCATCTAGGGCCATGTTATTCAGTATCGTTAGGGAAAGCTATCTCGGATTTATCGACGAAACTGTTTGGTAGGTGATCGGGACGGTGTGGACCATACAATACACCAGACAATCCTCTTGTCGCATCAGGTGGACTCCACAAGCTGGCACATTACTCGATCACCAACGTGAATATCACCTGCGCAAATACATCACCTCCTCGGCTACCCAGGTCTTGTCCGCAGCCTACGTACAATGCGCACCACGCACGCTACACATGGTATACATTCATTGTTTACGATTGTATGCACCATTCGTACCATTGGCAATTACGTAAATGGGCCTGTACTTTTTGCATGATTACCTATCGATGTTCACGTAAAAAGGTGGTCGCCACCGACTGTGAACCCATTGCGCGGGGTCTGTTCGTTATTGTGTGCACGTGTTCGTCAGTTATTAATGATGAATTACAGCTGGGAACGACCCAGGGACTTCAACACGGAACGCATTGGCTTGCAAACATGGTGTGAATTTTAAAGTTTGCTTTGTAAGTAGTTCACGTTCAGCTTCACGACCAAGGATAGCTGTAAACAAGCTGTTGGATTGCTACAAATGCTACTACTACTGCTACTACTGCTACTGCTTCTGCTAATGCCACTGCTAGACTAGGCTTCAATGGGAATATTTTGGAGGGGCCTGACATTAGATAACCAATAGCTGTAACTGGATTTAAGACTCCAATGAATGAAACCGTCAGCGCAAATTCCACATGGAGCATGGCATGATGACATTGACAAACAGTGCTGACGTTGTACACATTTGCTATCGACTGGTAGCTCGGTAACACAACAAAAAGATAATAGGGTAATATACCCCCTGTGAGATGAGTGTTGGCATTAACACATCGCACATCATGATGCGGTGGTTAGCTTTCTTCGTCTTAATGTGAAATATTGTTCAGAAGATAGCTCATCAGTCATCTGATGTTCTCAATTAGATAGTTGTGACACCCGACATGGTGTGACTCGTGACGATATACTAAGCTCACATACAAAGTGCTGCTGCTTACCTAATATCACGGCCTTAATACCCAAGATAATTTGCATTCTCATGGATGGGCCATTGCCTTCTTACCATGCTGGTATCGCTCTCCGACCATTGTCCAATGTCCACGGGCAAAAGGTGCAGAACTCGCCCCGCTGGGACGGATCTGTGCACTTCGATAATATAGAGAGGATGGCACTCGTCTGGGAGTGTGCCATGTCCCCGTAGGAGCGCCACTGGTTAAGACACCTTCGAGGGGAGAGGGTGTACGTGGAGTCGTCTGGAGGTGTGCCATGTCCCCGTAGGAGCGCCACTGGTTAAGACGCCTTCGAGAGGAGAGGGTGTACGTGGAGTCGGCTGGAGGTGTGTTATGTCCCCGGAGGAGCGCCACTGGTTAAGACGCCTTCGAGGGGAGAGGGTGTACGTGGAGTCGGCTGGAGGTGTGTTATGTCCCCGGAGGAGCGCCACTGGTTAAGACGCCTTCGAGGGGAGAGGGTGTACGTGGAGTCGGCTGGAGGTGTGTTATGTCCCCGGAGGAGCGCCACTGGTTAAGACACCTTCGAGGGGAGAGGGTGTACGTGGAGTCGTCTGGAGGTGTGCCATGTCCCCGGAGGAGCGCCACTGGTTAAGACACCTTCGAGGGGAGAGGGTGTACGTGGAGTCGTCTGGAGGTGTGTTATGTCCCCGGAGGAGCGCCACTGGTTAAGACACCTTCGAGGGGAGAGGGTGTACGTGGAGTCGGCTGGAGGTGTGTTATGTCCCCGGAGGAGCGCCACTGGTTAAGACGCCTTCGAGGGGAGAGGGTGTACGTGGAGTCGTCTGGAGGTGTGCCATGTCCCCGGAGGAGCGCCACTGGTTAAGACACCTTCGAGGGGAGAGGGTGTACGTGGAGTCGTCTGGAGGTGTGTTATGTCCCCGGAGGAGCGCCACTGGTTAAGACACCTTCGAGGGGAGAGGGTGTACGTGGAGTCGGCTGGAGGTGTGTTATGTCCCCGGAGGAGCGCCACTGGTTAAGACGCCTTCGAGGGGAGAGGGTGTACGTGGAGTCGTCTGGAGGTGTGCCATGTCCCCGGAGGAGCGCCACTGGTTAAGACAACTTTAAAGGGAGAGGATACACGCGAGTACAAATACCCAGAAGAGAGGCTTCGGCTGAACAATTCGAGAGGGTGAAATTGAAAGTCCCCGGAAGGCATCCTTTTTCAGTTACAGTGTTTTTTTTCAGTTCAGTTACAGTCTTTCCATGTGAAAGGGAATGCCCATTGCGTTTGCATGCCCCTGTGTCACTCCTTGGATCCGCATCTGTGCCCCCCCTCCACCCACACACATTCAGTAGACTGTTTTCAGCGGATCAGGGTACCGGTATGGTAAAAAGTGACCTACTTCAGATCTAGATCGTCTCCTTCAACTGCCCTCTCCCAGTCATTTTCATAAAAAGACACCAATGCCTGCTTTGGAACTCTTTTGGGAACCAGAGCAACACACCGTAAATATCCACTTTCAACAATAGGCGTAGGAACGGGGGGGTAAGCCCCTCCCCCCCCCCCCCCCACTCAATAAAAAAAGGAAGGACCCCCAACCCCTCCCCCCCCCCTTTACAATATTAAATTAAAATAACAAAAAAACCAACCACCCCCCCCCCCACCCCCCCCCCCCCCCACACACAAAAAAACACACACAAAAAAAAAAAAAAAAAAAAAAATTAAAAAAAAAAAAAAAAAAAAAAAAAAACAAAAACATCCCATAAAAAAAAATTATATAAAAAAAAAAAAAAAAAAAAAAAAAAAAAAAAAAAAAAAAAATAATTAAAATATTATAATTATAAAAAAATATATAAATATTAAAAAAATAAAAAAAAAAAAAAAAAAAAAAAAAAAAAAAAAAAAAAAAAAAAAAATAAAAAAAAAATAATAAAAAAATTTTTTTTATTTTTTTATATATTTAATAAAATTTTTATAATTTTTATATTAATTAAAAATATAAAAAAAAATGACAGCGTATCATAACCTCCACAGAACAGATCATAACCTCCACAGCTCATAACCTCCACAAATTCAATATACCCGAAGCGCTCGTAACCTCCACAGGTCATAACCTCCACAGCTCACAACCTCCACAACTACGAAGCGCTCATAACCTCCACAGCTCACAACCTCCACAAGTCCGCAGCGTTCATAACCTCCACAGGTCATAACCTCCACAACTCCAAGCGGTCGTAACCTCCACAGCTCGTAACCTCCACAACTGCGAAGCGCTCATAACCTCCACAGCTCACAACCTCCACAAGTCCGAAGCGTTCATAACCTCCACAGCTCATAACCTCCACAACTGCGAAGCGTTCATAACCTCCACAGCTCGCAACCTCCACAGATTCAAGAACTCCACTATTTTCTAGAAGCATCACTTCAGATAGCTATCGCTAGGTAGCAGCACGGTCTAGGTCTTATAACAACGGATATTGAATGAATGTCATGCGATTGAACGTTGAAGTATAGATCACAATATTTCTCACTAGATGGCAGGATGTGTCATTGAATATGCGTGTGGTGTGCGCACATTGTTAGTTTTCCAGACCTCGGGAACCGGCTGTCGTCCCGTGGGAAGCTGATATGCGGCGCAGTGGCGGATGCATAGCACGAACACACTGCTCAGACCGGTTTGTATCAGATTTCATGGCTAGCTTAAAATGTTCATTACATTGCGATTCTAACGCAATACTTGCATTTTTCGACTGGAATATGCCGGCTAGTCGTACCCTGGTAACGCCATTGATCAGCTGTCTGGGGAAGGGACGGAGAAAACGCAGCGTCTGTGGCGCGAAAGTGGACGGATTTCTCACTAGATGGCAGGATGTGTCATTGAATACGCGTGTGGTGTGCGCGCATTGTTAGCTTTCCAGAACTCGGGAACCGGCTGTCGTCCCGTGGGAAGCTGATATGCGGCGCAGTGGCGGATGCATAGCACGAACACACCGCTCAGACCTGTTTGTATCAGATTTCATGGCTAGCTTAAAATGTTCATTACATTGTGATTCTCACGCATACTTGCATTTTTCGACCGGAATATGCCGGCTAGTCGTACCCTGGTAATAGTCGTACCCTGGTCGTACCCTGGAGGGCCGCCCAGTGCCATATCTCGAAAGAACGATCACCTGTCAGACCTCCCCTCCGGTCTGACACCTGATCCCCTCGCGCCGGTTCGGCGGTCGGAGGGTGCCATGTTCCGTGGCGTGGTGGCTGTCGGTAGTACCGGGCTGCCTGCAGGCATGCCATTGACCAGCACGGCGTTAACACGCGCACTGGAGGGGGGGGGGGGGGCGAAATCCGCCCACCCGTCTGGTTTTTCGTACATAAATGCAGATTTTACCGGTCGATATACGTGATTTTCTGCGTACCTGCTTAGAAATGACCGGCGCGTCGTTTAAGAAAATGGAAGAAAAAAAAATGGAAATCGGGCGAAAAAGTTTTCAAGTTAGGGGCCGCTAAAGTAAAAAAAAAATCCCAGCGCCGGACCACAAAAATCGGCGCTGATGCGCTTCCCATAGATTTGCAAAGGGGAAGTGTTCTTGGCAACACTAACGACTTGTTTGATGTATATTGATATACTATATAGCTTCAAGACCATGTTAGGTCACCGAGGTCAAGTCAGGTCAAGTTCATGACAGGTTAATGGAACCAAACTTGATCAACTGGAATGTTGCCATAAATGCACTAAATGTTGCCATAAATGTCGTTTGTACTGTTTGTCATTGCGTTTCCATACTTTATTCATGTACTTCACTCCTTTCTTCGCGAAGCCGATCGCGCCGAGATGCCCGACGGAGCAGTCGGGCGGGCGGCCCGGTTCCGGTAACTGGAACAGGTAACTGACCTGATAAAGTGCTGCTATATAGGTGACCTGAGGTCAAATGTCGGGTCTAGAATCTGTATTGCATCATTCGTAATGTCCAAAACATCATTGATGCCCATTTCGGAGCATTTAAACACAATCACAGCGATCCATAACAATGACAAGCCAAGCCACGCAAAACAAGAAAATTTTGACAAATGTGACCTCATTGGACCTTGAAGATATTGACCGAAGGTCATGGAAATTGCACACAATATAGTTCACTACCGTACCCATCCACCCTGCGAGCTTCGTGCCTCCAGCTTGAATAGGAGCCGAGATCTTAGGGGGGGGGGGCGGAATCCCCCCCCCCCCTCTCCAGTGCGCGTAATTTTCAGAGGCCCTCCAGGGCGCGTGTTAAGCGATCAAGCCCAGAACGGAGCTGCAAATTTCCGCATGTACGGCGGCATTGTAATCACTGGCGGATCCAGGGAGGAGCCATTCCGGTCATGACCCCCCCCCCCCCGAAGCGCTTAAAAGGGGGGCAATAGTGTCTTTTGGTCCCCCCGAAACCAACAGAAGTCAACTAAATTAAAATGCAGTAACCTTTGCCGATGTTAAAAAATAGCGTCTGGATGAAAGAATCTCCAATTTTGAAGGATTTTTTTAAAATAATTGTTTGGAAGCCAGTATGGTAGTATAGTAGATTTTGACACACATCGAGGGTTCCATGCTGCTCAAGTTCTGCTTACAGCAAGAGTTGAAAAAATCGGATCCGCCAGTGTACACGTGCACGAACGTTGACGTGGTACAAGACGTTGAACGTGAACGTGAACGTTTTGGTAAACAAGAACAAAAATCCGGTAACATAGGAACGGTGGAGGTAGGCTGGGGCTCCTACACAGGAAATTATTTTGTGAATTATTATTTAATTTTAATTTTAGTTATTATTCTTTTAACATGGTCATGGTAACATGGTAACATGGTTGCCAAATAGTGGTCGAAATCCGGTGCTTTTAACAAAAAATAGTGGGAGAATGGGCACCCTCCAAATCCGTTCGACCCCTCCCCTGATGCAATTCCTAGGTACGCCACTGGGGAGGGGGGGGCTGACGCCGAAAACCGAAAGTTTCCTCCCCCTCAAACCGGTGGGCTAGATCCGCCAGTGATTGTAATATGTTGAAATAGTAATGACCTGTACGCCGTATCACTGCGACTACTCAAACGGATATTGTGATCCTTGAAAAAGGTTGGGATGGGGTCGTGAGTCTTCTCACGACTCCAGTCGAAACATTTCCAAGGCTGACCACAATATATGTCGGAACAGGCGTGCCGGCCATTACCATTCCAACTTACCTGAGCATACTCTTAGTTATGACATATAACTCAAATCAACGCTCAGAACATTCGCGCATTTTGAGGCCTATATATCGACCCAACACACCAATTGGATAAGCATCTTTGTAGTTCAGTATCGTACCGCTGTACCTTGTGGGTACAAGAAGATTACGCAATGCGGATGACAGTTAGGGGGACAGTTATCAGCTCGTCTTTCAATGCCTTTAGAACATTCGCTTTTCTCACCCACGGACTGGTAACCATTGCGAGATTGTCTACTCCGCGTAATGCCACAACATATGTTGGAATACAATGGTATATATGTTCAGTGGCGCAGCCAGGATCTTCTAAATTGGGCGCCGACGTAAAAATGGAATGACATAGAAAACGCCTTTGTCGCGCTTGGAGCGCCGAACATTTTTGGTTTTACGCGGTGAGAATCCACAAATTTCTTGTTCAAAAGTTCAAAAGTGCAGGCACCTGGGTATGCACTAAGCTTGCCATGTAGTCAGGTCACCAAACCATTCGAAGGTAAATACTCGCACCCAACGATGCTCTGGGTTGCACAATTTTAAGTCCAGCACATCTTGCAAAGAGTTTAAAAAAGTATATATGAGGAGAAAAACGGTCGTCCATTTGCATCCTCTTTGAATCCAACCAATTTCCACCCGCCCACGCCCGAAGTCCAGCACTACCATTCATTGGGGATGTAAGCACGCCGAGGGAATACCGAGGATACCTCTTGTAACCAGGAGATCGACACCGTGTTTGGGGGGGGACACGGGAAAGTCGCCCCCTTCACGCCGTAATATTACGTTCGGTGCTTGAAAAATTCGCATCTGTCGCCAAAAAATCGTGTCGGGGTACTTGAATATCATGATTGGGTCCCAAAAGAGCCGGAGCCCCTGAAGATTACGCTGAATCTGGGGTATCAAAAAGGCATGCCAGAACACTGAAAATCACGCAAGGGACACGACAGGTCGTACCGGGCCCCAAGAGTCTCATCGTGACCAAAACAAATGTCTGGGCAACGAAAAACATTCCGGACATGGATGATCACCCTGGGGCCCCAACAATGACGCTAAAAGCCCCCAAAACTTGTTGGACCTCACAAAAGTGCCGAGGCCGCTAAAACTCCCGCTAGGGATTCAAGCAAATGACGTCGGGGCCCAAAGGATAACACTTGGACAAAAAAGTCGCGTTGCAGACATTAAAAATAACACTGGAGGCCCTGAAAATCGCGCCGAGCCACAAAATTTGCAGCTGCCCCTCCCCGAAAAAAACTCAATTCTTACCTGGAATGTCACTCTGCGGCCTTAAAAATCGGGTCAATGTCCCCAAAAGGCAGTTGTGCCCCGAAAAAAAACGTGTCACGGCTGTAACTGTAAGTAACTGGTTTTATAGGTGAGCGACCACCAGACTAGACCACCTTTCCGAACCCTCAAGGAAAAAATTACTCATGTATTACTCATGTGCGATTATATTTGCGTACATCTAAAGCACCTCGGATTAATCAGCTCAGCAGTGGTGAAATTCTGCAGAATGCAGCCACGCTTTATGTCTTGCTACACTTTATGCGATAAAGTGAAAAGCTCCGGGCTATTTTCGTATAGTATCATTTCATTTTGTGGTCGGAAATTGGAGCTGAAGTTCAGATATTTCCTGTTTTAATTTTGTCTTGTAGTTATAGTGTCGGAACTTATGTGTGTGGTTCCGCAAAAAATTGACATAATCCAGTAACATGGCACTACACATAGGGTTATATTCCGATCATAATGCTCGATGTTTCGGCTTTCATGTAGCAGGATAATAGTCGTAGACAAGCTTACGCATGTACGCTAGATAGTTTTAAACACGGTGCGACAGCCCGGGGAATGTTTGTTAAGGGTGGATTGCGGTAAAATAGTGCGTGCACACAGTGGCTCTGACATGTCATTTTAATTTGGGTTGGGGGATAGCAAAGGCGATCCCAAAAACCTGCTTGAGATGCAACCCAGAAAAATATGCAGAAATTCCATTTTATTTTCGGGTTTACATTGTCACGTATGCGGGGCCAGTTTTCATATATTACAGTGAGGCATTGGAAAAATAATAACTTATGTCAGTTGTTGAAGAAAACAATTAAATTTACATTTTGCACATGGCGTCACAAATCACACCTGGTGGCCAAGAGCGGGAGCTGGCCACAGCCGATCCGTGATTCCAACATCATTGGACACTGAAATTTAACCAGGGCGCGTAGCCCTCCAGTAGAGGTTGGCATTCCGAGGAAGAGCGTCAGGACCATCCCTGGGTTCGTTGAACCCTCATTGAACCATCTGCGGAAAATTTTGCTCTACAAGAAGAATCAACCTAAATGCAACATTCAAGAGGAGGGGCTGAGACAACGCCCGAACCGATGTCTTTTTCATTCTAAGTTGGATTTGTTGCCTGTGGGAGGGCAAATCTTGCTGCTGCCCCCCCCCCCTCCTGGAATCTCGAGAGCTCTCCACCTATGTCCTCCAGTATTACATTTTAAGTCTATATGTATTCTTATATAGATGACTTAAATGAGCTCGCTGTGATCCAGGTAATTTGCACGTTCGTCCTGCATCATCTTTACAACTGAAATTATATATAATCGATATCTTGACGTGCGAGCCACGTAACATCGATTTAGAAAACGACACGTAACTATTCAAAACACTCGTTACAATTTCTTGCCGTTTTTTATTCGAGCTTTCACGACGCACAAACCCATTCCAAGTTATACGGGAAATTGCTCACCTGGATGTTTAGCGACAGCGAGAAGCGACCGAACGACACCCAGCCTTTGGGTTGAAAAACCAGCGCTCTACCCATGGGCTATCTTGTCTCCTTTTCGGGTCATATTCACTCGTATATTTCCAACACAGTTATGGCACAACATTGGTGAATACACACGACAGGCCACCTTCGTCATGCACGTCCGCTCCGCTTCGCGGTGGTGCCTGCTTGGTGCAGCCATGGTGCCTGCTCGGTGCAGCCGTGGTTCCCGCTTGGTGCGGGCACGGGATCGGCTGCAGCCGATCCCAGCCTGGGCCCGGGATCGGCTGGGCACACGTTTCTGTGACACCGTATAGCCTAATCTATGCTCACCTGGGCTTCTAACTATCAGTGCAACATCACTGAGTAGCCCGTCTTAGGTTATGCTAAGCTTCACATCTCTAGCTTTAGTCATTGTAATGGTGGGAAGCCTAACTCGCAGTTCCGGAGAGAGTGGAGGGTCATTCGCGTGTTAACATGTATGTGCAATGGAATAGAGAGAGGGATGGGTCATTCGCCCCTCACCAGTTATTTTAAAATATTCCAAAGCCAAGAATCATTTGGATGTCATTCTTAGTTGACCTTAGAAAAATGGGCCTGGCGCAACGTAAAAAATCGATTACAAATATTGTTGGTTATTGACGTACAAAGCGAAACGCGTCGGACGAAATTGTGTGTGAAAAGTGACGATAAGGCATGCTTGGAAAATTTCGAAGAAGTACCTATATAACTCATGTTTATAAACTATATCAACTATGTTGGTAATTTCTAGGTGTGGTATGCTCCCCATCAAACGTGCACATCAGTTATAAAAATGACTCCAGAATGCACGAAAATTAGCATTTAAAAAAATAGTTCGCCTCATGTAACCTATAACGAATTGAAGAAGTGCTATAAATCATCAAACAGCAGTATTTCCTAAAACCCTCAGCCGCCCTTCAAGATTAGTGTTCCTATCTTTGTAAATGTATTGTACGACCATATTGTTAGTGCTTCTTCGCTTTCTATGTCATGCTTATCCTTCTTGAACATTGTACGAACATGTCCTAGTATGATGCTGCATTTAGCTTGCGCATTGCCTGACCAGCACCTCTCAGAAGTCCTCTGTTAGTTTGGAAGTTCGTCGTATTAGCGCTTTCGCTTGCCAGCTAATTCCTTCTGTGTTTTCTAGCTCTTCCAAACAGATACTGATTCGTTAAGAAGCAGAATGGAAAATTCCAACCCTCACAAAATTAGTCAGTATGCGTTGTATTGCAAAGTGTGCAAGTTTTGCAGCAGCTGACATGTGTTCGCAGACTTTGTTTCGTTTCTACCGACCCCTGGCGATTGCATTCCCGTTCAGGAAGTAAAACATCACACCGTTCGATCCGCAGTCAATTATGCGAGGAAAAAACGCAGACTTCCTAAATCTGTTGCTTCGAATTTTTGTCTGTCAATTCCCACGACTTCCGAATGGCCATAGAATACTCCTGAAAGTAATGAAAAGAAAATACATATACACTAAATGATTAAAATAGATCCCCATCCCCAAAAAGATGACGGTATGCATAATCGTGATATGTCATACCATTGGTTAACATGACCTCCCAGCATGCTATGAAACAGGTCTGCCTAGGCCCACTACGCCCTCATGTATTATCCATCACCGGCGTGTGACGTATAAGCTGTTCACTAAGCTGTAGATGGAGATATCTTTCAACTCAAGGGTCATCTTTAGAAGCGGGCCCTCTGGATCGCCCGATCGAATTAAAAACTCCATAATTTGCAACACTGCATGGCCAGATTCTCATTTTTGGAAAGCTGTATGTTTTCAGCTTCATGTTTTCTCACCCAGAAACGGAGATCACGGGCCCAGCACACAGCATTGATTTCCAACATCCCCACCCACTCCTGGGGTCTCCGCCCGTGCACTGAACTGCAAACTGTATATTGATGAATGCACGGAACAGTCGGGAGGGACGAAGTAAGAGCAGGGAAAGGCTACTCTGTAGACGTATCTGGGTACAGAAACAGAGATGGGATAGCATCGACTACTTTAGCAGTTCTTTGCTAACGCCACTGTCATAAATCGTCTTTTATGTAGAGGATTCGAGAACTGTTTGTTGGGCGCGAGAGAGGCTGTGCTAAGCAAGCCAGGATTTTATGTTGTTAACTGTGAAGAACATACCTGGGAAATCCATCGTCCCTCTTCTCCCCGAACAACTTTGGACTTCCCAATCATAGACAGGCCTAGAAAAAGGAAAAGGTGAGACATGTGCCCCCCCCCCCCCACCAAAGTTGTGAGGACCAATGAAGCGTAATATTATTAAGGTGTCAGGCCGATATCATTTGTACATCGCAGTAATGATTGTGTCTGGGCCCCGTGTTGGTCGGTATTTGTCACCTCTCCATGGCTGAGTGTTTGTTTTTTGCTGTTCCGACACTTATGCTCCTAAGCACCGGGTGTCGTATGTGCACTACGAGTCACCCGATGATCCGAGGAGGTGCGCCCGTGCGAATCAGTTTGTGTGAATTTGCTGCATTTCATTAGCTTTGCGTAGTTTGACGTTTTGGATCCCATGAACCAGCGAATCGCCAGTGGGAGGAAGAAATTTAGTCTCCGCAAATTATTTACCCTGCAGACCCTTCCCCAAACGTGTGAGCTTCGTTGGATTTGGCCAGCTGAGTTATGCCCAACTCGCGAAAATCGTAGACGCATTGATATAAGTTTGATATGCAAGGTTCTTAGAGGAGCAGAAATGGTTATGAGTTTGATTTAAGTTTTATTTAATTTAAGTCAATTTAAGCTCAGCACCACAGCCCTGGGTGAGAATATGGTGACACCACTGCCATAAACTAGCTAGCCATGATTCGTGGCATATGTCACCCCAATTTATGTATGGATATGACACCCCAATTTATGGTTAAATCAGCTTTCTCTCTTTCTGGTGACATCGCCAATGCCTCGGGAAGCGTCATTACTCGGTGTGATGGCAGGTATAGTATGAAAAGGTTACATTCCATCACGCACAGCAAGCCATTTCTTGGCTGCAGTACCCAGCCAATCTTACAAGGACAGTTATCACGCACAGGTCACATCGTAATGTAGCCTCTGCACAGAATGCCACACCACATTACCAGCTGCTCAGGAGGACGGAGCCAGCGAGGAATGGAGCGCAGAGCACAGGCCCGAACTGAGGCGAACACGACTCGAGAGCTGCCGGAGAAACTAAAATTTATATTTGCGGAGTTACACTAAAACTAAGAGAGCGCAACACATAAATAAACTATACAATTACGCCAAAGCGCCATGCGCTTTCTCGTAGCAATATTTATATGGTAGTTCATATAGTTCCCGAGATCAAAACAGTTTGACGTCGCTCAGTATATGGTACCATTATTTTTGCTAGCTCGGAACAAATAATTTGTAATGATGTAAAGCACTAGATGCCCATACATGCACATGCAAAACATCCCATGGCGCAGCCAGAAGCCTGATGAGGGGTGGGTATCATTTGTTCCTTGCGGCTGATCTTCGCAGTTAGTGCCACAAACTGGGACGTAGCTAAGGGGGTGGCTGGGCCGGTCGCCCTATCCTTGAGATTCTACGTGTCCCTGGCACTGCCGGAGGGCCCTGCTAGGGGCCCGTTCCTACTCCTCTACGTAGGTAATTCCCTAGATCACCAGTGTAGGACAATAAAGTGAGTTCCACCGAGTTCCGCGGATATTTTTACACACAGCGATAACCCAATGCCTTCAAATCGTGGATCCAATGCCCAAAGTTGAGCATTTTTGCGCTAAATCCGTAAATTTCAGTTGTAGTTTGGATGTGCTGGAGCCGCGCGGCACATCAGTCAGCTGACAGCCCTCCGCGGCGGCCGTCCGCTGTCGCCACGGTGCATGAGATGGGTGTCAAATTAGCGGAGAGCGAGGCTCTGCTCAATATGAGACGGACGGGTCGGGTGACGGTGACAGCCTTGTCACCCGACCTGCGCATGTGGAGTATCCAGGTCACTGACGCACACCGGTGAGCTTCGTCAATTTGAAGCCACGGGTAGAATAGAGAGCATTATCTGTGCGGCGCTACACAAGTGTCCATCGTGTTGATCTGAGTAATATCGTGTTTGGTTCAGGCGAAAGAAACTCTTTGGGCATATTGAACAGGATGAGGGTATTATCAAGACGACAGTTGATATCTTAATTCGGCTTTTGGACTGTAAAAGAGGATCACAACTATCCGGTGATAAATTGAAATAGTGCAAATGATACCTGCATAACGTCATAAGACACGAGCTGATTGAATCAGGTTGGACGGCACATGGAACGATATGTCCCCAAGCACGAAGATTGGCTGAATGGCACGTTGATGGACATATATAAGTGCCAACGAGTGGGCCGTTCACTTCAGCGGGGCGGGGACGTCCTGTCCGTGAGTTCTTCGAACTGAAGTCAACAGACGCGAAGAGAAACGCGACCGTTAACTGACCAACTGTTTGGCGATCGCCCCCGAACGATTTTGGGGGCCCCAGCAGGATTTTTTTGGAGTCTGGCGCAATTTTTTCCGAATCCCGGCGGGATTCTTGGGGCCCCATAACTTCTCAGGAGGAGGGGCACCTCCCCCTATGCCCCCCTCGGTATGCCACTGATGACGTCCCACTCGTACTCAGCTGAGAGCCTTGTCGACTCGAACTGTAGTGAAGAGGACTAAGTCACACACGCACACACACACCACACACCAGACAATGTAAGTTTAATATAGTGTTGGCGATTTCGGTGGGATCAGTTGACAGGTAACGTGACTAATTAGATATGTAGGTCATGTGTGATTTGCATGTCCACATACACACCTGTGTGCACACATACATGCTAATGTTGACATGAGTAGTGTTGCACGATGTATGCGAAATATAGATGCGGCCTTGCACGAATTGTCTGCTAAATTTAGGTACGATATTGATGTTAGGATAATTCATTTCTACTAAAGTACTGTTACTACTATACACTGTATTAGCCGAGCCTTGATAAGTACAGCAATATCCTATTCATAGCCGCGATCAGCAGCTGCTGGAATCGACATCCGTCCGTGTATCAATTCACAAACAACCCTAATGCGATGAATTATCCCCCCCCATTATCACGGGCTACCAGTACTTGGTACGCCAAAATAGACAACATAATCGAACTCAGCGCACAGAAGAATCTCAGAAAACACTATATTGTCACATCTGGCAGGCGCTTCGAATTAAAAGCGACTTTGAAGGTGATCTGGCCCACTGTGTAATGCATTGATAGTAGCAACATCAAGAACAGTGGAAACCATAATTGACCATTTCTCTCTATAAACACACCTTTGTTCCTTGAAGTTATTGGTGCAGAACTACGGGGAGCAGTTGAGATTTGGTGAAGTGGTAGGGGAGGTCAATTAAGGGCGTTGCTAGGCAAACAATAGTTATTGATAGAAGTTGAAGTCTGTACCGCAAACGTTTTGTTCTTGCACATAAAGCGTAGCATGCACACATTTTATAAGTTACGGTTTTAAGTGCTATTGAAATTAATCATTTATGTGTGCTATCAATATATATTATTATCATGTATTAACAAAAATGACTTTGCATCCTACAATAAAGTTTTGTTCATGAATAAATGCTGACTTATAATATTAATGGCACAGATGTAACACATCGGCAGGGTAGTTTTAACGCCGTGGATGTTATAATGTCCCTTAGTGGAGGCCGAGTCCCATCTGCTAGATACATTTTTCGTTAGGAAAAAGCTACCAAGACGTTTATATTTCATCCGGTATCTGGCAAGCACGATAGGGGAGGAGAGAGACGGCGGCCGGCAGACAAAGAAAGTGGTCTACCGAACAGGCATACAGAGGACATACACACATGACTCGTGACAGTACATTTGGAGGGAGCTCTTTGAGGTCCTGGCCTCCGGACACCACTCGCAACATGAAGGCGAAGCGGAGGACCTGGCGTCCAGGGCGAGCCGTGGGTGTCCGGGCTCCACCTTGTTTGTGTAGGTAAATCGTGAAGCCAAAAGCTTCGAAAACCAGAGGGAAGAAAAACCAGACTGCTTGTAGACCTTGAAGGTGAAAAAAAAACAAGAGCGATCCAAAGGGCAGCCATCATTTTTTTCCAACTTCGATCGGTCCCTGTCTGCCTATTGTATGATAATCCATATGTTTGGGTCAGACGAGAGCTGAGAGGAAATTGGCGTTTGACTTGACCAAATCCGACTTCAACTGGCAATCTCGTGACTAACGCTTGGCGTGCCGGCAACGTGTCGACTGGCAAAACGGCTGAGGTTAAAGGTGGCTCCTGACCGCTTTCTATACCTGTTATGGATATGTCACACTTCGACCGCGTTCCAGGTGATATCGACAGGGGATAGCACACCATGGTCTCATCCTAAGGTTCTGTCCTAGGTGCGATCTATGGCTGGGATTATTTATTCTCCATTTTCAGGTTGATTTTTTACAAAAGAAGGATAAAGATCATTTGTCTTTAAAAAAAATTCACTAAAGAATTAAGTCTCTTGAAGGTAAAGAGCTTCTAATCTTTCTATAACTAGGCACCCGATTGTAAAATGTATGTCATATTGGTAAGTAGCATGTGCGAGTGCAGCTTCATACACTTCGATTTTACCGAACTGTTTGATTGTTATAAATATGGCCTCATGACCTAGCTTTGAGGACAAAGTGGAGAAAAATGGCTAGTGATTCAGGTCGAAGTTACCAAAAATGAAATGTGTGTTAATTAAATTAAGGTAAAGAAAATCATTGCTTGAATATCACAATGCTACATTGGGGCCCACTCATATTGTAGGAAACGTCTTCTTCGGGGATTGCCGAAGGAGATTGGCAGACACCCACAAAACATGAACATAATTGTTTCATGTTGATATGATGTCTGTGTCAGTCTACAGCTTTTACTTGTTATAAATAACATCATTGGCATCATTGCCACCATTACCATCACTATGATTATCCGACTCAAAAGAACTCTTGTAGATTCCAAATCGGTACAGATTTATACCCATCTAGAATCCTGTGCGAGTACCCGTGTGCTGCACCTGTGCGAACTTGCATGGTAACGGCAAACTGAGTTTTATGTGACGTGAAGCATGGTAGCATTCATTGGTGTCGATGTGTCGACAAAGAATTGTGGGGGAAAGGAGATTCAGACCAAGATAACCCACCTAAATCCAAACCTGACTGGAATTGCGAATTGCAGTATTTTGGTTTCGGAAAGTTCATTTTGTGGGACTCTTCATGTATAAGTACACGGAACGTTGAGAGCAGAGGCATTGGTCCCCCAACTTGAAATTGAGTAGCATAGGGGCCGATGTTAACCCTCACATTACGACGTTTCTGTGATAATGTCGTTCAAGAAGGGGTCAAGTCCACTCCATGATCCTCGGAACTAAGCATGCTAGGGTAAAAACGGCGTCCTAACGGCGTTGGAAAGTCTGTTCAACTTAAGGTTCGATAATGTTTTACAAACATCGTCAGGTTCCACATAGGGTTAGATTTGTACTTTCTGAATTATGGCTGTGGAGAGGGCAATTCTTGAATAATCGAATATGGAAGGGATATTTTCTTTCAAATATATATCAGTAGTTAAGTTTGCACTTTTCAATAAATCTAGAGCACTTTGTCACCGAACAATCCATGGTCAAACAGTACCATGCAACCGCCAAATTAGAAAAAAATCAGATCATAATTGTCTGGAGAGGATAAAGTTATCGATGCCAAACATTCGAAAGCCGGTTGTTATTCCAACCCTGTATATCCAGACGAAAATCCCGACTGCCACATATTGGCGTCCGACTCGGCTCACATCGTGGTGAACGAGGAATGTGTCACACCACGTGAAAGCCCAGAGTGTTGGCTACCCCTTGGGCACAATTTCCGTGCGATCGAGTCAATGTGCTGCACGTGAGCGACACCGATGTGATTGGAGAACGGGTTGCGCCGAAATACTCCGTCGTCAATTGGTTTAGCATGTAAAACGGGGATTTTTAAGTCGGAATATGATCAATTTTCGTGCGCCGAATCGGCTCGGTTTCAACCGGCATAGCTCGCAAACCAATGGACCGATGGACACCAAACCACTGCACAGCCAAGACCACTGGACTGACACCACGGCACAGCCAAGACAATCTCGAAGCGTGGCAGTGCACACATTTTTGCCGCACGTGGCACGTGCACCCGGAGGAAGGGTGTAAATAAAAGGCGACCGTTTTCATCGTTTTTCACGATTGGATCTGGTACTGTGAAACGGATAAAAGTCACGGTACGCCGTTGTTTGCATTACCCAGGTCCATGTACTGGCTACACTTTTCCCTTTGACTATCGGCACCTGCCGTGTGCCAGGGGTCAGCCATCGCGACGAGAGTGACAAGTGTCGTGACCAGCAAAACAGGCTCTGCTTTCCACCCCATCAGCATCTCGGTTAGACAACATTTTGGATACAAAGTAGTATACACGCATAGCTTAAACGGTTGTGATTCATACGATACCTTTAAATTTTGCAAATCGAAGCAACTTTCCCTACAATCAAGGCTGCCCTGAAGCATTACCAAACATCATTTTCCGCCTTCTCAACCGGCTCATTGCATAGATGAATCAGTGGGTTTTCTTGAGCGAACTTCATCGGTTGAAAATTATACAGGTCGCACGTGCTACCACGCCAGTTAATCTACCGTGGGAAGGATTTTATATAAGTGATTATAACTTATGGTGTATGCAGGGCAGTACAGCTGTGTTATTGCGTGTATGAAAATGAAGTTAGGAAAGAGCAGGGTTAGGTCAGATCAAATCAGGTCTGCTTTGGTAAGGCCATGCTAGGCTAGGGTATGTTAGGTTAAGGACGACTATATAAAGTAACCAAATGCCCATATTAAGCAAAATAGAGCCACACATCGTTGTGATATATGTATGGCATGACCATTCTTCCGAGACAGAGTATATATAAAGAGCCATCTTACGCACAGGATTTGTAGTGTATATGTTTTATGTATCAGGCCGTATACCAATATTGACGAAGTATTTTAATCATCACCCAATCTCTGGTATCGGTCATATTTACATACGAACATGAGAAGCAGGGTATGGAGTGTAGGGCAAAAGGGCAGCGTAGGTCAATTTAATGGACAGGGTAGGATTAAATGAGGTCTGCTAGGGTTAGGTCGGGTCAGGTCATATTAGGTTAGGTTTGGTTAGGTTTGGCTAAGTTAGGTTAGGTTTGCTTAGGTTAGGTTAGGTTTGGTTTGGTTAGGCTAGGTTTCGTTAAGGTTCGGTTCGATTTGGTTAGATTTCGTTTAGGATTGGTTCGGTTTTATTAGGTTTGGTTAGGTTAGGATTGGTTAGGTTAGGTTAGGTTTGTTTAGGTTCGTTTAAGTTAGATTAGGTTTGGTTATATTTGGTTATGTTAGGATAGGTTTGGCTAGGTTTGGTTAGGTCTGGTTAGGTCTGGCTAGGTTTGGTTAGGTTTGGTTAGGTTTTGTTTGGTTTGGTTAGGTTTGGTTAGGTTTAGTTAGGTTAGTTTAGGTTAGGCTAGGTTAGGCTAAGCTATGCTAGGCTAGGCCAGGTTAGGATGCGTACCCAATGGTGAACGTAGTGGCTTGGATCGATTTTGAACACACCAAGATGGCAGTGGGGTTAGTGTGCATCTAGTAAATATATACAGCGGACACCAAAAAACTTGCACCGGGCCCGAAAGTTTGCGCCGGGGAACGCTAAAATCGCGCTGGTGTCAGATAAGTACAACGCGCCCTGTGAACTAACGCCAAACCCCCAAATGTCGCACATGGGACCCAAAATTCCTGTCGGTAGTCGCATAAATTCTGGTCGAGGCATCAATAATTCCCTCGGGACTCCCAAAAATTGGCGTCAATGTCCCCAAATAAGCACAGCGTGGCCCCAAAATCGCATCGGAAACCGACAAGAATCAAGCCAGAACCATCCAAAATAAACAGAGATTCCGAAAAAGATGTCCGAGCCAGGAAAATCGCTCCTTGGTCAAAACATGCCACCAGATGCCTTAACAAATCGCATACGGCACCGAAAAACATACCGGAGCTCGACAAATCGCGGCGGGACACGAAAAATGCCACCGAGGGCCCGAAAAATGAAGCCGTGGCTCAGACTTTACATAATTCAGAATAAGTCACCAAAAACTGTGTCGAGCCCAGAAAACTGACGTCGGATTCTCCCGGAACCACGCGACTGGGCCCGAAAAGTCGAGACGGGATCCCGAGAAATTATACCGGGCCCCTAATATCGTGCTGGGGTCGCACAAATATGACCGAGGAACGCCAAATAAACACCGCGGGACCCTAAGAGCACAACTGGAAGACGAAAATGCACCGGGCTCTTCAAAGCGTACCGAGTCTGGAAAAAGCGACATTGCCTTAAAACACTCTTTGCTGCTCTAAATATACAAACGGGAGCTAAAAGAATCAAGACACAACGGGGCCCTCAAAGCACAGGGAGGTTTGATACAGCATGGAGGCCTCAAAAACTTCAAGTGCGAGAACGGTTATCAGAATCTCAGAATCCACCGAGAGGATTACGCGCACGTGATGCGACCTGACAAGGTCACATGAGGATATGAAGTGTGATGATATGCTATGGCCCTAAAAAATCGACATAATCCTAGAAATGGAACAAAAAGACCTGGCACTAAATGAACACTTCGGGGTCTGCGAAAACGCGCCGATACCTAAAAAAATAGCATCGGTGCACAAAAAGCAACAAAGCTTTTTGAAAAGAGTCGAGGTCACAAACATGTGCCGGGCCCCTAGCAAAATTGGCCGGAGCCTTAACACGCGCACTGGAGGGGGGGCGAAATCCGCCCACCCCTCCGGTTTTTCGTACATAACTGCAGATTTTACCGGTCGATATACGCGATGTTCTGCGTACCTGCTTAGAAATGACCGGCGCGTCGTTTAAAGCAAGAAAAATGGAAATCAACCGAAACATTTTCAAGTTAGGGGCCGTTAAAGTAAAAAAAAATCCTAGCGCCAGACCACAAAAATCGGCGCTGATGCGCTTCCCGTATATTCGCAAAAGGGAAGTGTTCTTGGCAACACTAGCGACTTGTTTGATGTATATTGATATCCTATATAGTTTCAAGGTCATGTTAGATCACAGAGGTCAAGTCAGGTCAAGTTCATGACAGGTTAATGGAACCAAACTTGATCAACTGGAATGTTGTCATAAATGCACTACTGTTTGTCATTTGTACTGATTGTGATTGCGTTTCCATACTTTATTCATGTACTTCACTCCTTTCTTCACGAAGCCGATTGCGCCGAACTGCTCGACGGAGCAGTCGGGCGGGCGGCCCGGTTCCGGTAACTGGAACAGGTAACTGACCTGATAAAGTGCTGCTATGTAGGTGACCTGAGGTCACATGTTGTGTCTAGCATCTGCATTGCATCATTAGTAATGTCCAAAACATCATTGATGCCCATTGTGGAGCATTTAAACACAATCACAGCGATCCATAACAATGACAAGCCAAGCCACGCAAAACAAGGAAATGTTTACAAATGTGAACACATTTGACCTTGAAGATATTGACCTAAGGTCATAAAATTTGCACACAATAGAGTTCACTATCGGATCCATCCACCCTGCGAATTTAGTTTCAGCAGCTTTAATAGGAGCCGAGATCTTAGGGGGAGCGGAATCCGCCCCCCCCCCCTCCAGTACGCGTAATTTTCAGAGGCCCTCCCGGGCGCGTGTTAAAACACATCCGAAGATAAAAAAATCGAAAAGGTTAAAAAGAACACCTAACTAGAGTCTCAGTTCGGTAGCCAATCTGGAAGCGTTGATATTTAATCAGGGATGAGGTGCGTGAAAGCTAAGCGGTTATCCGGATGTCTTAGCCACCAAAAAACGTGGGAAGAAGAGAGCTAGTCATCGAATTGAATTCAGGATGGGCCCTTGCGGCTCTTAAGTCTGAACACGTTATGACTTTATGAGGTGCCGTGTGTTCTCTCTGTCAGCTATTTTGCACTGATTTGTTGGTCCCCCAAAATAAGGCTTTCATTCCGTTTCAGGCGGGTGCCACATGATGCAGTTGCAGCATTTCGTTTCAAGTGGCGGATATTCTAAAGTGCACGATGTGTACTACATAAATGTTTCAGGTGACTGATCACCGATGTGTTGGAGTTAAGCCCTGAGGACGAACACAATATCATGTACTATTATTTATTGCGTTTTTTCCCATTCTGTCCGCTTGACAATCTTGGTCTCCCACACACCGGATCAAAGCATCTTCAACCAGCGATGACCCGTTTTTCCTTTTCTCATCCTCTCCAGCAACAATCATGATAATTATTTTGCCATGGACCAGCAAGTAAGCTTCGTTCTTGCTAGCAGCCAGTGCAAAATCGTAAGGTGAACGCTGCCTGGGAAGCATCTGTGGGCGAATAATAGGTACTAAGTATGGCTATATCTGGCAATCTAAACAAAATCAGACCCTTTCTCACCTTCACATTCTAGTAACTTGCCATGAAAATATGAAGGTGCGAAGAATGTCTAAGCGGAAGAACTCAACTCAATGAAGAACAATCTGAATTGTGCTAAAGTATCGATCGGTGAACTCACAATGACCCCCGCTTCTTTCCGCCATTTCGAAATTTTCGTTTACGGGATAATTTGCACAGGCGTTCTATTTTTTCTCCTCATCAACATCGGTGAACAACGGGTGACATCTTAAAGACGTTTAGTACTATATCATAGAAACTAGGGCACACAATTTAGCCATTAGTGAGGCTGTAATGAGCTTGCACCCACCCCTACACACACGCACATAGCAGAAGTTGAAGAAATTTTGTTTCAACAGTAATACTAATGCTTTCACTTGCACCAGGGAGATAAACCTATTATTACAAAAGAATCCATCAGTCGTGAAAAGAGTTCCAAGTCCAGCGAGAAGTGTGAATTTGAAAGTACTTTTGCTGTGATGATAGTTATTTTTCAGTATCGCATGTTGTTGTTAGCCATAGGCGCGCCCAGGGGCCTTCCCCATCCTTTTAGCGGTCCCCATCTTAGCGGTAAAAGTTGTGTGTTCACTGTAAAAATTATCGGGTTATCTATCCAAAAGTGCTCAACCATGGTACTTTGCGAAATTCCTGGGTGCGTCACTGCTGTTGATCCTGACCCACCCACTTTTTGAGACGTTCCTACGCCTATGGTGACGAGGACACGAAAAGGCATCATATTGCGGCCGGATAGCATGCAAAGGTTATGCTATTATCCGCCACTGCGTGTCGCATTATTTTCCCACGCGTCGATACATTGCGGGCGAAAAACGTGCAAATGATATACGATCATCTGCCACTGCACCACGCAATACTTTCCCACGCGTCGATGCGCAGGCTTCCGAGCTCTATTCAATAGTATCATCCTGCCACCTGGCGACAAATATTGTTACCTATGGTTCAGCATTCAATCTCATGATTGTAATACCTAGACCGTGCTGCTACCTATCGATAGCTATCTGAAGTGATGCTTCTAGAAAATAATGGAGTTCTTGAATCTGTGGAGGTTATGAACGCTTCGCAGTTGTGGAGGTCATGAGCTGTGGAGGTTATGAACGCTTCGGACTTGTGGAGGTTGTGAGCTGTGGAGGTTATGAGCGCTTCGCAGTTGTGGAGGTTTCGAGCTGTGGAGGTTACGACCGCTTGGAGTTGTGGAGGTTATGACCTGTGGAGGTTATGAACGCTGCGGACTTGTGGAGGTTGTGAGCTGTGGAGGCTATGAGCGCTTCGTAGTTGTGGAGGTTGTGAGCTGTGGAGGTTATGACCTGTGGAGGTTACGAGCGCTTCGGGTATATTGAATTTGTGGAGGTTATGAACTGTGGAGGTTATGAGCTGTGGAGGTATGATACATCTCCCCCTGTTTATTATTCAGCTGTTAGGGTCCCATCCCAGCTGAGATTGCTCTTTTCAGCTGGCACGGGAATTCCAGCTTGGGGGGGGGATTGGCTCTCTTGTCTTCACGGCCCTTGCCTGCCCTCAAGATTCAGGTCTCAAGGGCCCTGTCCACACAAGCTGTTAGATGTGTTTGAATCCTTCCTCGGTTATGCCTATCCTTGCCCTTCGGGGCGGTCGCCTGCAGAACCCCATCGGAATCGCTAGGGGGCTGGTGCCGTTTCACAGCAGTCGCATTTCCATGGTTTCGGACAAGTCATTGATTTTTGACAACCCGGGCCCCTTCATATGAGGCTAGAGGCCCTTTGCGTAGCACCGGGAACCCCCGCTTCGGCCCGGATCTTCTCCATAACTCGAATGCTTCTTAATCGGCCTAAAGCCCGCTATCAGCTCTGAGCCACTCTGTGATCAGTGTGAGTCAAAGCCGCCCCAGTGGCTCTGTACAACCGGCCCGGGGACCACATCCGTCGGCACAGGGGCCCTCTTTCACGCCCGGGACCCTCTTCGTCCGGCCGGAGCCCCCTCTTCAGAAGCTTGAACCTATTATATCACATAAGGGTCCCCTGTGCTTTTTCGGCCCCCTTTGGCCCAGGGACCCTTCATGCCTTTCATACCATGACTCTCTATGCGCTCTTGCTGGCGATGTCGGGGTCCTCACGGAACAGAGCCGTCCCTGGCTCCAGCTCGTAACATGCAAGCAACTGGCGGTAACCGGCGTAGGGGCCATGTCAGTGCCTTTACTGAACACCTCCCATCCCCAAGGCCACGCAGTCATCATTCCTGAACACTGCTGGAGGGATGGGCGATTGATTTTCGGAGCCTCTGGCGCAGGCCCGACTCATGTATGTTCGTCTGATGAAGGTGCATCATGCAATGCATGTTTGGAAGTCGGCGGCCCTCTCCATCTCCTCGCAGCCGACCGCCTCACTCTTGAGGGTTGCTTGAGACATGTGCTGGTCTGGTCGACTCTTGACGTTCGTTGGTTAGTTATTAATCCAGGAGCGTGATCAAAGCGATGTTCAGATGGTGAATTATATTAAACTCACAAACTGAATGCTCCTGGATTTGATCTGCAATCACACAGAAAGAATACACACAGTTAGTATAACGCAGAACCAGGTTAATATACGCATAGATCAGGTCAGTGCCGACAGTGAGTGGTCTGGATTCAATTTTGTTTTGGGGTTCGTGGTATTACATAGGTACACGAACAGTGATGGGGGCAGGGGGAGGGGGTGGGTGGCATGGCCCCATTTTTCATCAAAGTTGAACGTTAATACTATGGCGATGTATGGTACGGATCAACTTCAAAAGGGGTTTGGCACCCTACTTTTTGACATGTTCCAGTGCCTCTGTGGCATAGTGCCCATCATGCAGGACAAATCATAGATCATAGATAGATCATATGTTATGATGATCATAGATAGATCTATGATCATCATAGATCATAGACGTAGGAACAGAGAGGGGGGGGGGCAGGGGCCATGGCCCACCAACTTTTCAAAGTGTGGGTGGAGGGAAACTATGGTAGTTTCCCCACCCCACTTTTGATACATTTAAATTTCCTAAAAAGTAGCAGCACACATTTGAATATGTGAAAAACTCCCTGCAATCCATAACAACGTAAAAGCACGTCCATGAAGTTGGTAGGAGTTCGATATTCATATTCAGCAGAAATCGACGACCCCTTCGATTTCCACCAAATCTTGCACATCAACATAGGATAGGCTTCTGAACACACACCATAGCGATTCATGTGACATAACATCTTCTGACCTCTAGAGGTCAAATTGATAACGAATGTACCATGACGTGTACAATGAAGTTCTCGGCAATCGTCCGACACTGCTGATCATAACACACAACTAATCGCACGGCATTCCAGGCAAGAAGTGATCGACAAATCCAAGCATCCGATACATCTGATCATAATACGGAACTAGCAACACCGTACCCCAAGCAAGAACTTGTTGACAGTTAAAGAACATCACAAATTTCACTTTTTCACTTAGTGGTTAATTTCCCATTGGCTTTAACATGGGACCCTATGGAGGATCAAAACCACGACCACTTAGATTTCCCCCAAAATTGCACTATGTGCGCCTCATTAGGTCTTCCATATGTGATGTCAAGTGTAGGGCGGCGAGGTCGGGGGCGGGGTCGGTGTGTGTGTGGCGGGGGAGATAGGTGGGGGGAGGGGTTGGTAGGGGTGTTGGTCTGGTCTGGAAGGGGGAAGTGGGAAGCGATAGGGGGGTTGGTTGGTTGGCAGGGGGTGTCTAGTTATATCTGGGAGGGGGAAGTGGGAGGGGGTCATAGGGGTTGTCCGGTCATGTCTTGGTAGAGAGAGAAGAGAGAGAGAGAGAGAGAGAGAGAGAGAGAGAGAGAGAGAGAGAGAGAGAGAGAGAGAGAGAGAGAGAGAGAGAGAGAGAGAGAGAGAGAGAGAGAGAGAGAGAGAGATGCTGAGATGCTGAGATGCTGAGATGCTGAGATGCTGAGATGCTGAGATGCTGAGATGCTGAGATGCTGAGATGCTGAGATGCTGAGATGCTGAGATGCTGAGATGCTGAGATGCTGAGATGCTGAGATGCTGAGATGCTGAGATGCTGAGATGCTGAGATGCTGAGATACTGAGATACTGAGATACTGAGGGAACTGAGACACTGAGACACTGAGACACTGAGATACGGAGATACTGAGATACTGAGAGACTGAGATACTGAGATACTGAGAGACTGAGAGAGTGAGAGAGTGAGAGACTGAGAGACTGAGAGACTGAGAGACTGAGAGACTGAGAGACTGAGAGACTGGAGAGACTGAGAGACTGAGAGACTGAGAGATACTGAGATACTGAGAGACTGAGAGACTGAGAGACTGAGAGACTGAGAGATTGAGAGACTGAGAGAGATGAGAGACTGAGAGACTGAGAGACTGAGAGACTGAGAGACTGAGAGACTGAGAGACTGAGAGACTGAGAGACTGAGAGACTGAGAGACTGAGAGACTGAGAGACTGAGAGACTGAGATACTGAGATACTGAGAGACTGAGAGACTGAGAGACTGAGAGACTGAGAGACTGAGATACTGAGATACTGAGATACTGAGGTACTGAGATACTGAGATGCTGAGATGCTGAGATGCTGAGATGCTGAGATGCTGAGATGCTGAGATGCTGAGATGCTGAGATGCTGAGATGCTGAGATGCTGAGATGCTGAGATGCTGAGATGCTGAGATGCTGAGATGCTGAGATAGTGAGATAGTGAGATAGTGAGATACTGAGATACTGAGATACTGAGATACTGAGATACTGAGATACTGAGATACTGAGATACTGAGATACTGAGATACTGAGATACTGAGATACTGAGATACTGAGATACTGAGATGCTGAGATGCTGAGATGCTGAGATGCTGAGAACTGAGATACTGAGATACTGAGATACTGAGATACTGAGATACTGAGATACTGAGATACTGAGAACTGAGATACTGAGATACTGAGATACTGAGATACTGAGATACTGAGATACTGAGATACTGAGATACTGAGATACTGAGATACTGAGATACTGAGATACTGAGATACTGAGATACTGAGATACTGAGATACTGAGATACTGAGATACTGAGATACCGAGATACCGAGATACTGAGATACTGAGAAACTGAGAAACTGAGAAACTGAGACACTGAGACACTGAGACACTGAGACACTGAGACACTGAGACACTGAGATACGGAGATACTGAGATACTGAGAGACTGAGATACTGAGATACTGAGAGACTGAGAGACTGAGAGAGTGAGAGACTGAGAGACTGAGAGACTGAGAGACTGAGAGACTGAGAGACTGAGAGACTGAGAGACTGAGAGACTGAGAGACTGAGAGACTGAGAGACTGAGAGACTGAGATATTGAGAGACTGAGAGACTGAGAGACTGAGAGACTGAGAGACTGAGAGACTGAGAGACTGAGAGACTGAGAGACTGAGAGACTGAGAGACTGAGAGACTGAGAGACTGAGAGACTGAGAGACTGAGAGACTGAGAGACTGAGAGACTGAGAGACTGAGAGACTGAGAGACTGAGAGACAGAGCAGCAGCGGAGGAAGAGACCAGGGGTATTCCCACCTTGACCGTAACCGCTGAGTGACGTGGGGCCCCAGCAGATCTCCTAAGATACTTTAATTCCCCATGGAAAGAAGGTGGTTATTGAGCATGTGGTGAGCCAGAAGACCTGCGTTCTTCATTAACATCTTTCAGGAACCAGGTGGTTCTCCCGTCGTCTAAATTCGCATCAGTAATGTGCGTGCGTGATTATGTATTTATTTATAACATTCATTTATAAACTATAAACATTCATGTATCCTCCACAGCAACCTTGAACCATGCATTTCTAAACTATGAACATTCATGTATCATCCACAGCAAACTTGAAACCATGCTCCATAATACCCTTGATCGTCATACTTCGCTCCTCTCCTTTACCCTTCCCGGGGCTACCAATACTACCGCTGGCTGGGGCCATCACATACACAAAACAAAAACGGTGGCGGACGGGTCACATTTTGGGCATGGTGGGTGAAGGATACTTCGCCACTCCCTGGTCTGGTTCACTCACATTTCGCGTGCGGCTTCGTTTTCGCTGTCTGGCAGGGGTGGCCCAGTCGACCCGCACGCGAGCGAAATTCACAGTTTAACTCATCATTGTCCACATTCACTGCACTTCACAAGAGTCTCGACTGCTCTCTAGGGCGGTGTGCTTCCGAATTTCTGGGGTGGTCTCCTCCCGACGACCATCTTGGGTGGTCTGCCTACGACGACGGCCTTGGGTGGTGTGTGTCCGACGACTCTCTTGGGTGGTGTGCCTCCGACGACTCTCTTGAGTGGTGTGCGTGTCGACTCCCCCCGGGGTAGCGCTTATAAATGGCGCCGCTGGGAGCGGCCGGCCCCCGTGGCCAGACTGGTCACTCGTGGTGCCGGCTGGTGACGCTGGTGACTGGTGACTGGTGACTGGTGACTGGTGACTGGTGACTGCTGGCCGCTGATTGGCGGTTGGCGGTTCCGGCTGTCCAGAGCGGTGGCTGCTTCTAGGTTACTGGGTCAGGCTGATGCCATGTGGCTAGGCGGAAGTCATTGCTTGCTTTGGCAGTGGCACCAAGTGGCTGCTGTTGGCAGTAGGGTGTGCGCGTTTCGGCGACGAGTAGGCTTCGTGTTTGCGCTTGCTTTTCACAAATTTCTCCCGGCGGCGCGAGTTTCCGGTCGCGGCGGCTGGATGTCTCGCGGGTCGGGCCGCATCGTGACCGCATGAAGCGCCGTATTTAAAAATGTAAGCCGTCTTACACAAGCACCCTGCTGCGCATTGCAAGCTATGACCTACAGAGGTCACCGTGCGGCCATCGAATATGAAGCTAAAAGAATTAAGCGGAATATTTGAATAAATAACGATACCATATACATAAATGGGTGTACCATCCAAGCATCCGGCACATTTGATCATAACACGGAACTAATAACACGGTACGCCAAGCAAGCACTGGTTGAGAGGTAAAAGAGCATCACAAAGTTCACTTTTTCACTTAATGGTTAATTTCCCGTAGGCTTGAACATGTGACCCCATGGAGGATCAAAACCACGACCCCTTATATTTTCCCCAAAATTGCACCATGTGTGCCTCATGAGGTCTTACATATGTCATGTCAAACATTCTGCGGGGCATTGCAAGCTGTGACCTACAGAGGTCACCGTGTGGGCACCGAATACCAAGCTGCGGGAATTAAACGGAATGTTTGAATAAGTAACGTTACCATATACATAAATGGGTGTCCTATGCAAGCATCCGGTGCAGTGATCAAATAATGTTCCACCCGTCTTTCCTGTTCCTCATCATCTCCAGCATCAATCATGAGACTTCTTTTGCCATGGGCCAGCCGCCCCGGTAGCTCAGTTGGTTAGAGCCCTGGCCTGCACTGGTCTCCCCTGTCCTGGCAACATAGGGTCGAGTCGCTTCACGCGCTCGCATTTAGCCCCCAGCTCGGAGGGTCAGTTGGCAGCTGGCCCGATAAGGCCGGGGACGAGCTACCGGGCGGCCGTGTCGGTGCATTGACGGCACGTTAAGCTTTCGGTCTAAATTCTGCCGTTGAACTGGCATTCATGGATCGGCGGTGGGGCCAGGATTCACGCAACAAACTCTGCTTAGCAATAGGACCGTGGTTCATAAAGCCACCTCAGCAAGAATTAGGATTAAATATATAAAAAGAGAAGAAAAAAGTCAGCTACGTTCTTCAGTATTCTTTCTCCTCACCAACATCGGTGAACATTTACAACGGGGGACATCTTATAGATGTATAGTACTATATCGTGGAAACTATGGCACACCACATACTCATTAGTGAGGCTGTAATGAGCTTGCACCCCCCACACACGCACATAGCGGAAGTTGAAGACATTTTGTTTGGGCAGTTATACTCATGGTTTCACTCGCACCAGGAAGATAAACCTATAAGGTGTTACAAAATTATTCATCAGTCGTGAAAAGGGGTCCAAGTCCAGCAAGAAGTGTAAATTTGAAAGTACTTATGCTGCGATGATAGTTCCCTTTCAGTACCACATGTTGCTGTTAGCCTAGGCGCCCCCCAGGGGCCTGCCTCCCCCTTAGCGGTGAAAGTTATGTGTTCACTATTAAAATGCTCGAGTTATCTATCCAATAGTGTTCAACCAAGTACTTTGCGAAATTCCTGGGTACACCCCTGTTGTTGACCCTGGCCCACCCACTTTTTGAGACGTTCCTACGCCTATGAAAACGATGGTCAGAGAAGTCTAATAGTCTCATGATTGTGTAAGGGGCATAATATGACTCACTTGACAAAATATATGCAATATGAGACGTTGTGGGATGTTGAATTGCACTATCCACCGGTTGAGTTAGCATGGAATGACCTATCGCTCACAGCCAGCCATGTCTTCGAATGACGTCATACAGAGTCGTTTCAAATAACTTCGAGCTTCACCAAATTTCGTGAATGTGTGGGTACCTACTCTACTTGATATAGGCATTCCTTGCATTTTCCAAATTCCGTGACTAGTTCCGGGGAGCATTCATAACGTCCAAGGTTCATTTACTACCAAGGTTCATAACGTACAAAGCTCACAACGTCCAAGGATCATAACGTACAAAAATCGAAATATAGTCCAAAATGCACTGGATAGGGCGTGTCCACAATGTACATAGTTCATAACGTGCAACGATCACAACGTACAAAAGTGGCTTCAGAGGGAGCGTTCATAACGTCCAAAGTTCATCTAGGTCCAAGGATCATAAAGTACAAAAATAGTTCGTCAGTTGTCCGCTAGAGGAGCCAGCGAAACCATTGCGGCGAAATTTTGAGGCCGTGTCTCCGCTTTCTGTCAACAGGTGGCAGGGGTGTGCGGTTATTGGCGCATGGTACCTGGTAAATGTGCTGCCAAATGTGGTTTGGTGGTTTCTTCAGGGTTTCTCCAATTTCTCCAGGGGACGAGCACAATTCCTTAGAGGGTCGCCTTCGGTGGAAAAATTCGTTGAGCAAAGGCTGCGCTCGATAATACCGAGCGGACGCATTTTCGTTTCAAACGGGCGCTTTTTCCTCCGAAAAGAGCGCCTTTGGCTCACAAATTCGTTCCAATATTTCGAAGCACAATACAAACACGCTGTGCTTCCAAGAAATTAAACTAAACCAAAAAAGCCACCATTTAGCAGCATAAATGACAATATTAATACGTGGGTACGTACCTCGGTACCAATGTCAGAATGTTCCTACCTAGGTAGGTACCTACGGTAATCTTCTAGTTTCTGCCGTAGCGTTGTTTACACTAGATATGTAACCGAATGTGCCGCATATAGGCAAGGAATGTCGCACTGTTTAAATATACAACTGGATATGGATGTGTAGTCGCTGGGTTCGAATTCCAAACACGTATGACCGATTTCGAGTTCGCACCTCACGGCGGACCGCACATCCGCTCGCAGTCAGCTTTATTCTCACTCTCCCCGCGGCCGGGGTACTTCGGCGCGAAACCAACAAGCCAATGGGAAGGCACGCATCGCAAAGGCGACGCGCGGGACCATGACGTCACCCGTCTACAGATGCAATATTTTGATGACGTCACAAACAGTCACAGTGATACGACTTATTCGCCCATCGGGAAACCGGACGGTTTCACAACATTACATATGATTCAGGGCAGCGTGAAACCACCATGAAACTATCGCAGTGGCTCCAGATCACCAGGGCCTCTTCCAACAGATCCAGGGATCATATTTTGGCGGTATTTCGACATCACCGTCATCGTCAACGTTACCGTCACCCTCCCCTCACTCTACACACCAACAAACACACACCGGCATAAGTAAAATATTTCTGCGCCCATATGTAGGCTACAACACACCGGCCATGATGGAGCATCGCAGCACAGCAGGCCTGAACTGTGATGACGATGAGTGAAGGTATTTCCTTGGTGCCTAGCATTAGGGAGGGGCGAAGCCAAAGCTTTGGTGGGGCGAATTCAGAGTCGGGGAGGGGGCACAGCCTCCACAAAAGCATAGAAATAGAAAACAATGTCCTCTGATCAAACATGTGCATTGATGTAGTCATCGTGATCGCCGAGTCTAGTCAGCCACCACACACGACACCAAGCAAACTAAAATGCGCAACGTATCATAGACATCAATCAGCGCAATCGTCCTACTACTTTTTTAATAACAGTCTAAAACTCCACCCGTACCCAATGGCGCAGCCAAGAGCAAGAGTAGGACACACTGGGTACATGCCTCTCCGGTCACGGCCAACGAGTCCGAAAAGGTCAGCCCAGGAGATTCCAAGAAGTGCCATCCGACGGTTTTAAAATGGATATGTCGGCTCGAATGGTTTCTTTGCTAGAGTCGGAAGTATAAAGTACAAAACTTCGGAAAGTGGGAATAATGGCAGAAATCAAAGCAGTTTTCAAATCGGCGGAAATGGAATGGTCCCCGCACCAGGTGTGTCGCAATGGGGCATTTTCACTGCAACCCTGTTAGTACTTGTAATCATTTCCTTCCAAAAGGTTAAGTGCTGAGTTTTCTATACCTTTGGTGGTGCTTGGACCCCACCATATTTGCCTTCTTGACCTCATTCCCCAATTTGATTTATAATTCCCCTTGAAAATGACTTGGGACCGATCAAGGAGGATAATATTCCAAAATCTCCAAAATGCCGAGATTCGCAGTAGTTGCAGCATAGCAACACCAAATTCACATCATACTGTTCTTTCATCAAATCAAATAACTCTGCTTCCCAAATATTTTAATCAAGGCCCAGGTTACTAAACGGAGGTCAGGTCAAATTATCTCTTCTTATCGCAGTAAGGGGAAAACTTTTCGTGCAGAACGTGATGAAAGAATGATATAGACATTCGGCTTTCAAATATGTGACAAGGTCAATGGTGTTACGTCAGGTCAAGTATTATGCATATTCCACACTGCCGTCCTGTGTGTGGAGTTGGGATTTCTGTGCGCGTCAGCTGCCTTGGCGACATTGCGCCCGCAATGTCGTCTGATGCCGAATGCTACTGCTCCTTGTGAATTGAAATGTTAATTCGGTTTTAGAGCAACCGAAGTAGTACACCATGACATTGTGTGAACAATGATCCCAGATGATCCGACTTCGTGTGACCGGACCTTACCATATTAAGCAAACATAAAGCATATACAGGTCATATATAAAAAGATGCAAAATGTCGGACAGAAGGAACACATGGCAGACGTAAGGAGTCTTCATATAGACACGAATTGGGCCACAAGGATGCCGCACCAAAAAGCATTTCTGACCGCGATCCTGTCAGTATCTGTAATCACTACCCTGGTGGAAGAAGGTCAGTCTCGCTGCTTACAGAATTTGCTTTTCTGATGGCATCAATATTCATCGCTCGAAATGCACAACAAGAGCAGCTGTGTCTTAAGCAGATTCAATGGCTGTGACGAATTGGTAAACATTAATACATGGGTGACATTGGTACCTACTAATGGTAAGGTGAACGGTAGAATGCGGAGAAAATGACAACTAATGCACACAAAACTGCTCGGAAAGATGATGCAAAGCCGCGACTAATCACACACCGTTCACTGTTACTCATCAGGGCCGTGGAGTACGCACCGTCTACCAGGGCTGGATTTATACTTTGCAATCCTGGGTGAGGAAAGGACAATTTCTGAGTGATGGAATACGGTGAGGATATTTTCCTTCAAACCCTGGCATCAGAATCTCACTTTGAAGTTTCAGGTGAATCTTGACCACTTTACCACAGGGCAATTCATTGTCGAACAACACCATTAGACATCCAAATTGAAAACGCATGGAGGAAACAACATGGAGGATAATTTTGCGAAGAGGATAATGCTGTAGATGGCACAAATCCAGGAAAGATCAGTTTTTCGACCCTGACGTTTACTGTGGCGGGCCAGGGTCGCAGAGCAAACCGTCCACTGTGGCGGACCGGGGCTGTGGAGCACACCTTCTACTATGGCGGACCAGAGCCGCAAAGCACACCGTCCACTCTGGCGGACCGGTGCCGCGAAGCACATGGTCCACCGTGACGGACCGGAGCCGCGGAGCACACCGTCCACTGTGGCGGACCAGGGCCGCGGAGTACATCATCAACTGTGACAGACGAGGCTCGCAGTGCCCCACACCACCGTCCACTGTGGTGGACCGGTGCCGTGGGGCACACCTACTATGACGGACTAGGGCCGCGAAGCATAGCGTCCACTGCGGCGGATCAGGGCCGCGGAGTACATCATCCACTGTGGCGGATCGGGGCCACGGAGCACATCGTCCACTGTGGCGGACCGGGGCCGCGGAGTACACGGTCCCTTGCGGCGGATCGTAGCCATTAACAGGTCAAATTATGTCATGCCATGACAGTGGACCATGCCATGACCTAGGATTTGCGAGAGGGGCAAACTGATTTGAAAAGTGCTTAACTACCCCCATTTAGAAACGTCCCCGGATTTCCACGAATATATTTTTTTCTTCAAAGGAAGTTCTTTATATTTTTGTTGTAGAATAATTAGTGGCCAAATTAACTGTCCTGTGGAGGGAACCAAATATACCACCATTATTTCTAAATCACCGGATTTCAACCCTAACTCCCCCCATCCTGCTTGAAGGTTTTTCTTTTGTATCACTTAAAAAGTCACCTCACATTGCTGAAATTACACCTGAAAAAAAAATCATTCAAAAATGCAAAATTTGGCAATATCAGGAATTCCAATTAATGACGCCCGGTCGCCAAAGCGCCAAAGTTCGTGCAAATGTACACCCGCCTTGCGCAGTCGGCGCATTCGCCACTCTACGTGCGCTTCTCCGGCTTCTGCTAGGTCTCTCACGTTTTGCTAATTACTGTCACATGATAGTCTTGTGCCACATTTGACATGTGGAATGCCTGGTATGGCGGCTCGCTGGAAAAAAAGATCAATGCAATTCGATGTATTAGTTCTCTTTTTCTCACATTTTCTCGTGATTAAGAAATCCGGAGACACAATGAGCTTTGTGCACCTCATCTCTTCGGTTAAATAAGCTTCCAGATTGTCTACCGAGCCGTGACCTTAGCTAGGTGGTCGTTTTTTACCTGTTGCGTTTTTCTTCTTCTATGGATGTCTTTTAGGGCTTCAGCCAATTTTTGTTTGCGGCCCGGCACATGTTCGAGACCTGGCTGCTCTTTTACAGCTTTGCTGCCTTTTTATACACCGATGATATTTTTGTGGTATCGGCGCGTTTCCGAAGACGCCGATGTGTTTATTTATTATCCGGTCTATTTGTTCCTTGTTTATGAGCAATTACATTTTTGAGGGACCATCCTGTTTTTGAAGTCCCGTGCGGTCCCATGGACCTGGTGTGCCTTGATGGTCTCCGTTATGCTTTTATTTAGCGCTCCCAGTGGGTTTATTTCGAGCTGAAGCACATATTTTAAGGTCCTGTCGCTTTTTGCGAAACTCGGTACGCTTGTGCTTACCGACATTACATTTTGGGAGTACCGACGGAATTTTTGACCCGAACACGATATTTGGGGGTCCCGTGGTCACGTGTTGGATCCCTAGTTCGAGCTTTAGTAGCTAGGACACGTTTTTGTTTGGGGGGGGGGGGGGGGGGGCAACACGTTTTGTGGGCTTTTGGACCGGTTATTGGGACCCTAGAGTGATTGTCCATGTCGGGACTGTTTTTCGTTGACCCGGCTTCATTTGTTGGGTGATCACAATGAGACTTTTGGAGCCTCGGTGAAACCTGTCATGCCCCAAGCGTGATTTTCAGGGATCCGGGCGAGACTTCTTTGTACCACTAGGCTCAGCGTGACTTTCCGGGGTCCCGGCCCGACCGTTTGTGGCCTCCGTTGTGATCTTCTTGAAACCCAGCACGACTCTTTCGAGCCCCCAGCGTGATTTTCAGGGGCCCAGATTAGAACTTTTGAGACCGCAGCATCCTTTTCAGAAGCCGACTTTTTGACCCCAATGCGATTCTACGGGGCCCCGGTGCGATTATTGGGGGCCAAAATTGGATTATTAAGGAGACTGGCGCAATTTTTTCGGGAGCTCGACGCGTTTCTTGGGAGCCCCACAAAATGTCAAGGGGCAACGGCCCACAATGTCCCCTCCCTATTCGGCATGCTACTGTGCCATGTAATTCTGCAACATAAGCATATAGGAATAGCTCATCTGTTTCATCACTAACACGTGATTTCTACTCCCAAGTTCTCCAGACAGTTTGAGAAAAGTCAAACATCTCCTACATGGATAGGCAAGGATGGACTATTATGCAACAAGGATACCATGGAATTCAGATCATAGTACTTTTGATGCAATACATACCTTGTTCCGCAGGCTGCTTTGGAGATGGATGCGCTCCTGAAGTTTGGCCAGGGTTGGAGTTGGAGGTGGATGGAGCAGCACTGTGAAGGACATTGCATATGATTCAAAGGACTTCTTTCTGTTTGCATTAACAATGGAGGGAATGAAGCAACACTTTCATTAAATGACTTCTATAGCGTCCTGAGTGAGCAATATAATCGAGATGGGTTCTTGTGATATACGTTATAGAAGTAAGGTTATGATGGAGCTTTTAGCCTCCAGTGGGAATGGTATGGATTCATTCATTAGTGAATTCATACCATAACCTAATAACCATAACGAACATAACCTAATCTAGCATATCCTAACCTCCCTTCGAAGTCAAAACAAACAAAAATAAATAAATAAGAAGACAATTTTAAGCAATTCAAAGCAATTTACACAATTCTGTAACTTTTCAAAATCACAAAACCGAACCCAACGTAAACTAACCTAATGTCAGCTACTTTTGAAGGAAAAACTCCCGATTTGTAGAAAATTGTTGAATATTTGTGAAAAATTTCCCAACGTAAAAAAATTAACTAGCCTAACCTAACCAAACCGGTAATATTGTGCTTTAAGGTGGTAGCAAGACAAGTTTTTACACACATTTGTCTCCATATAGCAAACAAATGGGTTAGGCTTGGTTAAGTTAAGTTAGTTTAGGTTTTTCAAGTTGGAAAACTTTTCAAAACAATTCCAATACAGTTTCGTCACAAATTTGCAAATATTTGGTAAATTTGCAGTTTGAGGTGTTTTTTTTTGGTTTGTTGATTTTTGGGAATTTTTCTTCAGAATACATGTTTATGAAGGTGACTAAGATTAAGGGACCACTTATTTTCTGTACAAATGCTTACTTTTCAGGTTGTAAGCAAAATATTGCCAAAAGGGCTTTGAGTTAGGTAACATAGCATAAAAAGAAATGTTTTTTAATGCATCAAAACCTAGCCTAGCCTAGCTTAACCTACCTCTTAAGAACAAAAAATCAAAAAAGTAAAATTAGAAAATGTCAGGAAGCAATTTATTTTCTGAAAATTCTCAACATTAAAAAAGAAACCTAACCCAACCTAACCTAACCTCAGCTGCTTTTCAAGAAAAATACATTTTTGCAAAAATGTTTGTACAATTTTTTAGACACTTTTCGGTATTATTGTGCTTTAAGGTGGTAACAAGAAAAGTTGTTTATGGGAGCTGTATGACCAGCAAAGTCAATGCGGCAGTAAGCCCAAATAACGAACCAACCAACCAAGAAAAGTTCTTACACACATTTGTCTCCATAAAGCAAACAAATGAGTTAGGTTTGTTTAGGTTAAATTAGTTTCGGTGATTTAAGTTGAAAAATTTATAAATTTTTCCCAATAAAAAAATGCAATTGCACAGAAAATAAGTGGTCCCATCATCTTAGTCACCCTCGTGAACATGGTATTCTGAAGAATAATTCCAAATAAATAAATAAAAATGCCTTCAATTGCAAATTTAAAAAAAAAATATTCAAGAGCAACTCATGTTAGGTTAGGCTAGGTTGGGTTTTAAACTTATAAAATTTTCAGAACATAAAATGCTTTAACTTTTTATAATATTATTTTTTGATTTTTTCTCCAAAGGGAGGTTGGGCTAGGTTAGGTTAGGTTATGCTGAATTTTTATTCTATTTTTTATACATTTATTTTATGCTATACTATCTAACTCAAAGCCCCTTTGTTGGTGTTATTTTGCTCACAACTTGAAAAGTAAGCATTTGCACAGAAAAAGAGTGGCTCCATCATCTTAGTCACATTCATAAACATTGCATTTAAATGATAAATTCCAATAATTCTAAACCATCTTAAAGCACAAATTTACCACCAAACCTAACCAATTCGTTTGCTCTATGGAGGAAAATGTGTGTAAAAACTTGTCTTGTTACCACCTTAAAGCACAATAATACTCAAATATGGGGTATTCTTCAATTATTACCACTCAGACTTCCTTTATCACAACAATGTATCCAAGCCATCATCAGCTGACTGCCAGTCAGCTGTTGGTGACGTCACTCAAACGTACCGAGACGCCCCCAGTTGGGTGCACTGAATGACCCAAGGGCATCACCAGGAATATTTATAAGGGTTAGGTTATTGTTAGGCTAGGTTAGGTTTTCACCATCGTAAAATAGAATCTGCACAACCTCCCCCTAGCAGGAAATTCCTTGTGCTGTATCTAGAGTGCCATCTCAACCACCACCCTTCAAAGGAAAATGTCCTGTGAAGCCCTGAATATATACCTCCACAACTGCTTCGTAGACATAAGTTTGTTCCTGACGCCCATGGATTAAGTCCACATCGACCCCTTAGAAATATTCCTGGTGATGCCCTGGGATCATTCAGCAAGTGTTGTTTCTGTATGTTTGAGTGACGTCACTAACAGCTTGACTGGCAGTCAGCTGACGGTGACTCGGATGCACTGTTGATATAAACAAAGCGTGAGGGGTAATACTTGAAGATTACCCAAATATGGTAGTTAGGTACCTAGTTAGGTATCTGGCATTAATATAGAACACCGTGCAGAAATCAGAAAAGGGCACGGACTGGAATTGTTGAAGCTTACTTGCCAACTTCTTCCCTTATTGCTTCCTTGGGAATTAAATATGAGCAAATTATTCATTGCTTAAAATCACACCAATCTGCAGACACATCAGGTGTGAAGTATAAAAAATGAAGCAGCGAGACGTCACATGAGTTTGGCCACCGGATTAAACATCGCGCGCAATTGCACCACAAATGTCTCACCTCCGTCATATTTGTCGATCACAATCGCTAGTTTGAGATTCTGGGATTTTTGTACTTGGGCTTTTTGTCTTTGGATGCTACGGTTTGGGATGTTCTGAAGAACAGACATCACGACCGGTAGCCGCTATACCCCAATTCTATTTTTCAAGGAGGGAGACAGGAAATTTGCAACTTCAAACACATAATTACTATATTGCTGCTAATTCCTGGTTATTGTTGGGTGGTATTGTCTTTCCTCACTCAAACGCCTCGGTGAAAGCATTCTCGGGCTATGCCTAGCTGCGCCAGCATGCAAAATCCAAATACAGGGTAGTCCTCCGCTTTGTCGATACAAAAATAATATAGCGTGCAAAACTATATGGGCTTTGCATAAACTTCGTATGTCTCATGCGCAGCCCCACCCCCAGCCAAACTACAAATTACTTTGTTGAGGAGTAAAGTAAAATTAAAACCATCTAGACATCAGGGAGATGTCCCCATCCCAGCCCCGCCTTGAGTACCTAAAATATCACACAAACTATAACGTAAAATTCCCTTAACGTAAACGTCCACCTGCCTGCACCTTGAT
>JAOTOM010001130.1:0-2500 GCA_034440615.1 Ashinkailepas kermadecensis
AAACCACGCTTGCTCGCATGTAGTAATCTTTGTCCCCAGCAATGCTTTTTCCCCTGCCCATGTGCATCAGCTTCTTTTCCTAGATAATTGTGCAGTCTCACACCCTCAGGACGACTTCAAGGTCAATAGTCCACAGAAGCAAGTGTGCGTCCGTGATAATACAGGCAGCAAGTGTGCATCTACCCAAGGTTTTCGTTTGACGTTGGTGACGAGGGCCCAATTCAACATGTACATTTCCCCCTACTTGAGTTTAGAAACGCTACGAGACATGGATCGAGATCCCTTCACATCGCTCATGACGGCTGCTTCCTTCCACCTCATGCATACCCTTACTAGTAGGGCACTGGTACTGGTAACAGGGTTGAGGTTACAGGGGTGTAATGTGATCGGTTATGGAGGAGTGTGATGTTGTCACACACATGCATTGTAAATCTTGTTGTTGTAGTCCGACTGTTGATGGGAGACCGCGGCAGATGGCAATGTCGGTGTTGATTGCCGACAGACACTGCATGTCGCGCGGTGGTCTGCCGTTGGCGGGCAGCCGCGACGTCCGGCTAGACACCGCATGTCCGGCGAGACGTGTTTTGTTCGACCGGTAGGGCGTCCCGATCGCGTCGCCCATATTTGCCCTGCGTGTTTGCTGAACGCCGGCCGCAGACGCAGGTGCGAAGGTGTTTTTGCGACTCGTGACCCCGTTCTCTCCTTGTCTCAGCTGGCCCTTTCCTTCGTATATAAGCGGCGCGTCTACACCCCTCTCGCGCTCTCTTCTTCTGTCGTCCTCGTCAGGTGCACTGCTACCTCTACCGTCTCGCCGTCGCCAATACAGAAATGAGTACTTTGAGCGAGTGTTGAAGTGATAAGTGGAACAGTGAGGGATCAGTGAAGTGAATTGAGGAACCACACGCAGCACTGCTCGTCACGGCTGGGGCACCGTGCCTGACTTTGTTTTTCCTGCTTTCTTTCCACGTTTTCGTATTCCTTCACATTTCCTAATGCCACTGCTCTCTTGAACGGGGTTCTTCACTCTTGAATTGGAGGTGCTCTTATCTAGGTCTAGCTCTCTTGAATTGGGGTTCCTTCACTCTTGAATTTGAGTGCTCTTATCTGGAGTCCTAGCTCTCTTATTGGAGGTTCCTTCACTCTTGAATTGGAGTGCTCTTATCTAGGTCCTAGCTCTCTTGAATTGGAGGGTTCCTTCACTCTTGAATTTAGTGTTCTTGATTTGGCCACTGCTCTCTTGAATTGGAGTTCCTTTGTCTCCCTTGAATTGGGGAGCTCTAACCTACAGCCTCTATTATTACGTCCATCTTTATTTAGGTTACGTCGATTATTTCTTTATATTCTCCCGTCACACATCTTTCCGACCTCTCACATTGCAATTATTTGTTCCTTTTCCTATTGTTATTCCAATAAATTCCTTTCACTTAGTATTCCGCTTATTTCTCCTCGCGCTCTCTTCCACTTACCATTCTCTTTAGGCCTCTTGGCCATTCCCTACTCAATGTTGCAGGGCGCCAACCACATATACAGTCCACTATGAGCGGTTGAGCACGGCGTCCCCAACAGGTGTCGTTCCCCTAAATACTTCTGAGTTGTGTGTTATATTCCCCTCAGTTTGTTAAAGTTTGCGTTGCATTGTTTTCTTCATCAGGGAATTCTGCAACAGCCAACACACCATCACATTTCGTGGTAAGTCACTAGAATGTGAATGTCCAGAAAGGGCTTGATTTGATTTAGATTGCCAGATATAGCCATACTTAGCGCGTATTCGTTCACAGACATTTCCCAAGCAGCGGTCACCTTACGAGTTTACGATAACTGTTCAGACAGAGTGAGGAGCGAGGGAGCAGAATGCAGTGCTACAAATGATAAAACTCACTTAGTGTTGCTTGCTTGGATCTTTGGGGATATATTGAACCCAGCCTCTTTTCAGATGATATTGGTATGAGATGAACTGACGTGAATATGGTGCGTTAGGTAGATTTAACTGGCAACTGCACTTGCTAAGGATTAAATATTACCATTTTCACCATCAAGAAAGAACACATAAATATGACCCCAAATGGAATAAAAAGTTCCCTATACGAACTCCACGTTTTTATTAAATGTCCGTACGCAGTCCTCTCCACTGCCTCAGTATGCGAAATACAACATGGTATGACCGGAGCTATAATTCCTGACCTGGGTGTGTTTCTGTGTCTCTTGCTCACAAATATTAATACTACTAATGCATTAATAGTTCGCCATCACGTTTGCGTGTGAATGGGCTCGTAGTTTATTCGTTAATATATGAGCACTGAGCAGCGGAGCAAACGTGGCCGGGGAACTCTTGCACACTGATATAATGAAACGTTTCGAAAATGCATTCACTGTTCTTTTTCGTGCTTTCAATTGCGTCGGATAGTTTTATACCCCGTAAGTGATAACATGGTCTCCTAGACGTGTTGTCGGATAGTTTTATGACCCGTAAGTGATAACATGGTCTCCTAGACGTGTTGTC
>JAOTOM010001130.1:7500-59174 GCA_034440615.1 Ashinkailepas kermadecensis
CACAAGGGCCTGAAAAAGAAGCTGGGGCCACAACAGGCAACATGGTTCCAAAACGTACAAAACGACCGGGAGGTAAATAAACACATCGGGATCTTCGAAGACGCCCTGACATGTAAAAAAAAATACTCGGTGCACAAAAAAAGCAACATAGCCCTAAAACGAGAAGGGTTTCGAAGATGTATTAGGCCCATAACTTCAATTTAAAATGTATTACCCACCACTTTAAAATACAAAATTTCACAATTTCACGCATCCCAGTTCATAGCACCCGGTCGCCACGACGGCAACGTCAGCGCACGTGCACACCCATCTTTCGCATTCGGTGCATTTGCCACACTTCGTGCGATGCTACGGTTTCTGCTAGGCCTTCTGCGTTTTGCTAATTGCTGCCACATGATAGACTTGCTCCATATTTGACGTGATGGAATGCTTCGTATGGGCGTTCGCTGCGAAAAGTCGATTGATTAAATTCAATCTTTAGTTTCCTACTTCCCACATTTTCTGGTAGTTATGAAATGCGGTTTCCGCTGAGCTTTGATGCACTTCATATCTTTGTTGCTATCCTCCCAGATTAGCTACCGAACCGAAGCCCTGCCTCAGCGTTCTTTTTTGCACCCGTTGCGTCTTTCTTGGTCTATGATTGTGTATTATGGCTCCAATCCATTTTTGTTAGGGCCTAAAACATTTTCGAACCCCCTGCTCGTTTTAGGGTTTGTTGCATTTTTGTGCATCGAGGATTTTTTTGACGTGTCAGGGCGTTTTCGAAGATCCCGATGTGTTTATTTAGCGCCCGGTCTTTTTGTTTGTTTTGGAACCATGTTGCCTTTTGCGGCCCCAGTCACTTTTTCAGGCTCTTGTGCGTTATCATGACCCCCGTGTGCCTTGAGAGCTTCCGGTGTATTTTTTAGACCTCCCGTTATGTATATTTATGGCTGCAACGCATGTGTTAAGGCCCTGTCGCTTTTTGTGAGACTCTGTGCGCTTTGGAGGGCCAGTTGTATTTTCGGCCCCCGTTGTGCTCTTAGGGTCCCGATGTGTTTGTTTTGGGCTTCTGACGCACACTTGTGGGGCCCCAGTACAATTTTTGGGCTTCGGTACGATGTTTCTAGGTCCCAGAGCGAGTGGCTTATCGCGCCCAGGCACGTGGTTCCGGAGACCCAACCCCAGTTTTCTGGGTTCAATACGATTTTTGTGAATCTTTTCTGATTTTTTTTAACAGTCCGAATCCCGGCCTGATTTCTCGAGCCCTTGGCGCCATGTTTTTGTATCCCACCTCGATTGTTCGAGATCCGGTTTGCTTTTCGGTGCCGTACGCAATTTGTGAAGGCATCTGATAATATGTTCGGTGCTCCAGAGCCATTTTTTTCCCTGGCATTTAGTTGTTGTCATTGTAGTAGTTCCCTGGCATTGTAGTTGCCCCGCGATATTTGGGGGGCCCGGTTCGAGTTTGTGGGACGCGTTGTATTTAGCTGTGGCCCCAACGCGATTTTGGCAGTTCCTGTTGCAATTTTTCTGGCCTCGGAGCGAGTTTTCCGGGGCTCGCCGTATTTATTTGGCAACCCATACGCGAATTCTGGTGGACCGACGCGAATTTTGGTAGCCCCAGCGCGATTTTTGAGGCCCCGGCACGATTTTTGGGAGCTTATCCCTCTCAGGATAGAGGGGGCATTTGCCCCTTTGATATAGCACTGCGGCCACAGAAGGAGTTTTTTTTTGGCCCAGAGTGACATTCCGGTTAAGGATTTATTTTGGGGGCAGCTGCAACTTTTGGGGCCCCGGCGCGAGCTTCTGGGCCTCCAGTGTGATTTTCAAGGGCTGCGAAGCGACTTTTTTGAGTCCAATGTGATCTTTTGGGCCCCGACGTCATTTTATTAGATCCTTAGCGCGAGCTATAGCGGCCTCGACACTTGTTGGGGGTCCAATGCGTTTTGGGGGCTTTTGGCGTCATTGTTGGGCCCCCAGAGGGATTATCCATGTCCGGATTGTTTTTCGTTGCTCCGGCGTCATTTGTTTTGGTCCCAATGAGACTGTCGGGGCACGGTACGACCTGTCGTGCCCCTGGCATGATTTTCGTGGTCCGGGCGTGCATTTTTGGTACCCCAGGCTCAGCGTAATTTGCGGGGGCCCCGGCCGGATCTTTTGGGGCCCATATCGTGATTTTAAAGTGCCCAGACACGACTCCTACTATTTCTTAGGGGCTTCTTCTTGCAAATTATAGGCCTCCTGTCGCGTCTTAGGGGTCTCGTCTCATTTCCTAGAGCCTTTTTACCGGTTTTCGACGTCTCCTGTGTGTCCTACCCTCCTCCATATTCAATGGTCCTCCTCTCCCGTCTTGGAGGGCCTCCTCTTGCATTCTGGGGCCCCTTTAACATGGCATGGGGCTTTCTCTCATCTTCGAGGGGCATTCTCTGCCAAATTAGGGGCCTCCTGCCACGCCTCGTGGGCCTCCTCCTTTATCCTGGCAAAGCCTTACCCGTCTTGAGGGATCTTCAATTTTGGAAACCTCACCTCCTTCCATACCTGCTACCACTCCCATCTTAAGGGCCTCCTCTCATTTCCTGGGAACTCTTTCCGGTCTTCGGGGCCTCATTTTGTCCTGGAGACCTACTCCTTCTTGAGGGACTCCTCTCGAGTCCGGCAGGTGCCTCATTTCTCTTCTAGAGGCCTTCTTTTTCAAATTAGGGGCCTCCTCTCACGTCTTGGGGGCCTCCTGCTCTGCGTGTGGATTCGATCTTTACCCATCTTAGGGGTGGTCTCTTATCTCCTGGTGGACTCCTCTTCACTCCCAGGCGCCTCATCTGCCAAATTGCTGGCAACCTTTCCTATCTTAGTGGTCTTGTTATTTCCCGGGACCTTCTTAGTCGTCTTCTTTTCCGCCTTGGAGCTATCTCTCTTATACAATGGCCTTGCTCTCCTATTTTAGGGGCCTCCTCGTTCATCATGGGGTCTCATTTCCAATCTTGTGTCGTTCTCTTCCGAATTAGGTGCCTCCTGCCACGTCTCTGGATCATCCTTTTCTATCTCGGTGGAACCTCACCCGTTCGGGGCCTGCTTTTGCGTCTCCGAAACCTCATCTCATATCCACTGGCTTCCTTTTCCGTCTTACGGCCTCCTATCATATTCTGGGGCCTCCTTTCTGGTGTTGGGGCCTCCTTTGCAATCCTGGCTGCCTCCGTGCCATTTTTGGCACTCTCTTGATTTCTGGGGACTCCTACCCTCTCCTAGGTGACTCCTTTTTCAAATTAGGGGACTCCTCTCAGGTCATGGGGGCCTCCTTATCTGTGTTTGGAGCCTCATTATCCTCTTAGCAGGGTGCTTTTGCGTCCTAGTCCTAGATCTTCTCTTCTAGGGTCCTCCTCTTCGAAAATATGGGCCTCATCTGGCTGGTCTCGGTGGCCTTCTCTCATTCCTGCGGAGACCTTCTTACCCGTCTTGGGGCCCCTATTGCGTCCGGAGAAATCTCCCCTATCATGTCTTAATTTTATATTGCAGGGGTATCCTCTTCCGTCTTGGGGGCCTCGTTTTCCAAATTAAGAATATCCTGCCACCCATCGGAAGACTTTTCGTCTAACCTGGGTGGCTTCTTGCCCGTCTCGGTGGCATCCTTTCCGTCCTGAGGGCCTCCTTTTCGTGCTGGGGCCTCCTTTTCGTCCTGGGGCCTCCTTTTCGTCCTGGGGGCTACCTCCAAATCTCTGTTCTACGTCTTAGGGGCCTCCTTTTCGTCCTTGGGTGCATCCTTTTCGTTCTGGGGGCCTCCTTTTCGTCCTGAGGCCTCCTTTTAGTCCTGGGGGCCTCCTCCCAATCTCTGTTCTACGCCTTGGTGGCTTCCTTTGCGTCCTGGGGGCATCCTTTTCGTCCTGGGGGGCCACCTCCCAATCTCTGTTCTACGTCTTAGGGGCCTCCTTTTCGTCCTGGGGACCTAATCCCAATCTCTGTTCTACGTCTTGGGGGCCTCCTTTTCGTCCTTGGGTGTATCCTTTTCGTCCTGGGGCCTTCCTTTTCGTCCTGGGGGCCTCGTCCCAATCCCTGTTCTGCGTCTTGGGGGGCCTCCGTTTCGTCCTTGGGTGCCTCCTATTCGTTCTGGGGGCCTCCTTTTCGTTCTGGGGTCCTCCTTTTAGTCCTGGGGGCCTCCTCCCAATCTCTGTTCTACGTCTTGGGGCTCCTTTGCGTCCTGGGGGCATCCTTTTCGTCATGGGGACCTCCCTTTCGTCCTGGGGACCACCTCCCAATCTATGTTCTACGTCTTAGGGGCCTCCTTTTCGTCCTGGGGGCCTGTTTTTCGTCATGGGGACCTCCTTTTCGTCATGGGGGCCACCTCCCAATCTCTGTTCTATGTCTTAGGGGCCTCCTTTTTTGGTCCTGGGGGCCTCCTTTTCGTCCTGAGGACCTCATCCCAATCCCTGTTCTACGTCTTGGGGGCCTCCTTTTCGTCCTTGGGTGCATCCTTTTCGTCCTGGGGCCTTCTTTTCGTCCTGGGGGCCCCCTTTTCGTACTGGGGGCCTCCTCCCAATCTATGTTATACGTCTTGGGGCCTCCTTTTCGTCCTGGGGGCCTCCTCCTAATCTCTGTTCTACGTCTTTGGGGCCTCCTTTTCGTCCTTGGGTGCATCCTTTCGTTCTGGGGGCCTCCTTTTCGTCCTGGGGCCTCCTTTTTAGTCCTGGGGGCCTCCTCCCAATCTCTGTTCTACGTCTTAGGGGCCCCTTTTCGTCCTTGGGTGCATCCTTTTCGTTCTGGGGGCCTCCTTTTCGTCCTGGAGCCTCCTTTTCGTCCTGGGGGCCTCCTTTTCGTCCTTGGGTGCATCCTTTTCGTCCTGGGGCCTCCTTTTTCGTCCTGGGGGCCCCCTTTTCGTCCTGGGGGCCTCGTCCCAATCTCTGTTCTATGTCTTGGGGCCTCCTTTTCGTTCTGGGGGGCCTCCTTTTCGTCCTGGGGCCTCCTTTTCGTCCTGGGGGCCCCCTTTTCATCCTGGAGGCCTCCTCCCAATCTCTGTTATACGTCTTGGGGCCTCCTTTTCGTCCTGGGGTCCTCCTTTTCGTCCAGGGGGCCTCCTTTTCGTCATGGGGGCCTCCTATTCGTCCTGGGGGCCTCCTCTCAATCTCTGTTCTACGTCTTGGGGCCTCCTTTTCGTCATGGGGGCCTCCTTTTCGTCATGGGGGCCTCCTTTTCGTCATGGGGCCGCCTTTTCGTCCTGGGGGCCTCCTCCCAATCTCTGTTCTACGTCTCTTATAGAGACCTGATTATATTTCCTGGGGGCCTCGTCAGTCTTGAGGACTCATTGACAGCATGATCTTCTGTCCCGTCGGCCACTTGCTCACCTTTTTTGCTGTGCATTTGCGGATAGGGGCCTTCTCAAATTTCAGGGGGGGGCGCCCCCTCCCCCAGTTTCACGGCAGGGGGAGATTTCCCCCGCTGCCCCCTCCCCCCCCGGTGGCGACGCCCTTGGTTCCAGCAGCCACATCTTGTAACAGGCTACATCTCACGAGCCTCGATAATCTAAATCCGGCCCTCACCTGGGTCTCCCACATACGTCCGCCCGCCGTGACAGTTCAGGGCACAATGATAGAGTCCTGCTCTCAGCCACATGACAGAGCTTGGCCATCTACAGGATCACGTGACACACCCAACCGAGCCTTATAGAGTCGTGGTATGAAAGGCGGCCGGCGTGAATCGCCCAGGCCGGCCGGCGCGTGAACGGCGAGTCAAAGACCGCTTAGATCAGCGCCGACATACATGTACCGACTAGCTCGAATCCCAAGATTCATGGGTTCCAAATGAATTGAAACGAGGGGCCCAAAACCAACTTCCTTACATTAACCCGCCCCGTCTAGGGGGCGGGGTTGATATGCGCCCACCTACCCGTAAAATCTTCCGTGGATAGGGAAGAAAGGTGCACGGTAGCGTGCCGAAATTTGACGACTGAATCACCCCCAGAAATCTTCAACCAGTCGTCACGATTTAACGGATAAAGATATTTTAACAAAACTTTCAGCATTTGCTTCTCTTTTCGGAGGAACCAAAATGCACCAGAGGAATTTTTTTTTCGTTTTTGATGACGTGTTAGTTTTGCATATTTGACCATTATCGGCTAAAATCGAAGATTCTGGGTAAAGTAAGCATTTTTGTATGAGAGCAAGCTGACTTCAAACAACGTGTTGCGGTCCGCTTTACCCATCAGAAAGATAAAAATTAAAGAAAATTGAAAACTAATAGTATTGAAATTAAAACACAAATATTTTGGGGTTGGCAAACATTTTGCTTTTTTATTATACATTTTGCTTTTACAAATGTTCCCAAAATGAATCCCCAGAGCCAAAAACATGAAGTCGGTTTTGAAAATATAAACCCTCTAGTGACGTCATTTTTTGGGTGATAAAATTTTGGGCGTGGTTTCAGGTCTTACTCGTCGAGCGCTTTCCGATGACAACTCTTTCGTTTTCGTGCGACGCTTAGTTTGGAGATTAAAGGGGGGTTTGCATCAACCCCCTGCGAGACGGGGTGTGAGGATGTGACCGGAAAGATGGGTGGTTAATGCACACACCCAGCAGAGGTCACATGTTTGGAATTATACTTGTTGGAGACTACAATTTTTCAAGAATGCATTTAAAATACAATATAAAATAAGCCAATGCGTTCAGTTGTTTTTCTTATCAATGTATGTGGCTATGCAGTCCATAAGCGAACATTTAAATTTCCCTAAAAATTTCCATATGCAGGAAATTTCTCAACTTATAATTGAATTCTCCAAGCTAGTATAATGAAAACCAGAAGTTAATTGAAGCTGATCTGAGTTAGCGTAGGTACAAATATATTCAGTAGGTACCTGACTGTGTGCCTAAAAACATTAGCTGACTGGAAATGGAAAATGTGCAAAAACAGTGCTTCCAGCAAGAGGGTTTGCTTATTTTCTGGCAGATGCGTTATGGTATACACATCTACAGCAACGTGCACTCGACTCACCTCACAAAAAAACTCGCTTGGTCTTCAATTATGTAGCCAGAGTAATATCAGGCTCACGCATACTGGATCACATTTCTGCTGTCATTTCCTCATTGGTGAAGGCATCATCAGAATGACGAAACAAGCGTTATTCGGCGTGCGAGGCGAGCCGCAGAGACGCACGACTCGGTGCACGATCCATGAGTCCACTGTTTGTAGGTGAGGATTACGGCGCGTAGCCCGGTAGTTACTGCTCCGAAACACTTGCCAAAGCAGTCGGCGCAGCGTGTTAACCCGAGCTGTCTTTCCAGTCAGATCTTCAACCCCGTTTCGGGGGTGGGTCATTTTATGCTCCCTCTAATCTCCAAATTAAGCGCTGCACGAAAGCGAAAGTGATGTCGTCGGAAAACGCTCGACGAGTAGGTTCCGACACCACCCACAAAATTGTCTCCATCCCCGCCAAAAAGTGACGTCCCTTAGGGTGTCTATTGGATCACGACTGACATGATTTTGGTTCTGGGGAGTTCATTTTGTGGAGATTTTAAAAACAAACATGGTTTGGAATCCGAAAAGGAAGGCTAAATCGACCATGGCACAAAAATGTTTGCCCACCCAAAAATAAACATTTTATTTGGTTAAATTTTTGCAAATTTTGAGTTTTCCACTTTGTTCATTTTTTCCATTTCCTAATGGGTAAAACGGACTGAGGAACGTTGTTTTAACTCAACTTTCCCTCATAAAACTGCTTACTTTAGCCATAATTTGTTTCCATTTAGTCCTTATGGGAAATATGCAAAACTAATATGTCATCAAAAATGAAAGATACTAATATTCCTCTAGTGCGTTCTGTTGCATCCCTAAAGATAAGCAAACGCTGAAAGTTTCATTCAAACATCTTCATCCGTTAAAGCGTGACGACTGGTTGGACGCTTTTGGAGCTGACCTCACTTGACCTTGACTAACTCGTTGACCACAGATGACCTGACCTCAAAATTTTCACACAGCATGCCAAATTGATGCGCGCCTTTCTTCATCATCTTCGGAAACAATTATGTAAAATGACCGAACTTCTGAGACGCGGTGGTTAAAATTCGCTTATCCAACCAAGATCACCATCTCCCACCCCGTTGAACGGACTTTTCAGACAAATACTTTTCAGATGGACTTCCAGGGTCGTCAATTTGTACACGCTAAGGGGGACATCCAATCATTACTTTTCCCTTCCCAATTATTGCTTTTCCTCCCCCCCCCCCCCATCAGATCGAAGTTTAATCATTGAGCCTTTGTAGGAGCCCTTCTATAACGCTAGAGTACAACCCCTCCCCTTCCCCGCCCAACGAGTTTTGTTTCAGCCGATGGCGCCCCTCTCCGGATAAAATGCCATCAAAAATATAAACCGCCCCACCCCCAATCCCTTTCACAAAGTGACATCCATGGCCCCTTCAGTATGCTCCAGTGAACCCCTCCGCGGCTCAATGAAATTTCAGCCGAAGGCACCCCTTCAGGAACTTTGCTCCCCTCCCCATGAACATTCCTGGATTCACCTCGGTTATCCATGGTAGACATCTCGAATTAAGTATTGCTCCTTATCACATTCATGCATTGATATTGACATGCAGTTCCTTCGGCACAGGTGCAAGGTGGCGGAACATGGGCGTCGCCACAGTGGACACATAGGGCCGCGTCCCTGCCAAACTTCGTGAAGCTTAACAATACTTCTATAGCTTTGCATTGGACCAAAAATCGACCCAGCTCTCATTTGGGTCGATTTGACCCACTTTCAGCTCGTTCCCCCATCCCCCGCCCAAAATCCATGGCGACGGCCACGCTGACAAATTGAATTTTCGACTTCACCTAGTTAGACTCGTTGTTAGACTCGTAGAATAAATAGACTCGTTGTTAAGAGTAAAGCTGACTGGGGGCTGAAGCCTTGAAATGGAATACAATTTTAAATATGTTACATATATGTATATATATATATATATATATATATATATATATATATATATATATATATATATATATATATATATATATATATATATATATATATATATATATATATATAAGTAAGTGGCACAATGATAAAAACTATATTTCCACCAGAAAACACATCACCAACGTTTCGGCCAAAGGCCTTCTTCAGGGAGCGTAATAAATCAATAAGGAAAGAACGGTAAGGTTCCTTGATCAATTATGTATCATGACAGGCTAATGCAATCTTCCTGTGATGGCTGAATCAATTTGAAGATTTTTTTTTTAATACGAAATGTGTACCCTGAACTCCCATAGGCGCACGGCCTAAAACCGGCCGCGTTTCCGTGTGTTTACTTACCCTCAGCTGGATGGGCCGATGCGCAAACCGCTGTTGGTTTCCAATCCAGGCGTACATGATCCATGTAGTATATACACTTTATGCTAAAACACAGCGTGAATCTAGTCTAACGAAACGTCATCCCAGTAAATGTCTGGTATCACCTCATATCCACTGCAGCCCTGTTGAACACCATGCGTGCTTGAATTCAGGATCGAAGATGGCTGCTGCGGCTCTTCTGGAAAGGGCGCAAGCCATTTCCCATACAGATAAAGATAAAGGGATTGAATTGTACAGCAAGATAGGTTCGAATATGTCTTTTTCTTTACTAGTGTATCATTTTAAAGTGTTTCTGGTAGTATGTCTTCAGTTTTATTGTGCGCCGTTTTCGTAGTTGAAATCTGCAATTCATCCTCTGTTGAATCGTGGTTTAGGATGTAGGGAAGTGTTATCGTAATTTGGTGATCTCCTCATGTCGATGACAGTAATCAATGAGCTTTCTCGATCGAGTCCAATAGGTTAATTGCCATAATATGTGTGAATCACAACCAGTAATGGAAAAAATTGGCTGTTCCTGATTTGTTTGTGTCCAGAACATTATCCTCTCCAGAGCATTATCCGCTCATTTTTCTCATTTGGAGGTTGGATTGAGCTATTTAACAATTAACTGTTGTGATAATCAGTACAAAATGCACTGAAAGATGTGGACTGATTTCATATTTTAGGAAAATCTTGGTATTTTATTAGCTGAAAGTTTTCCTCTCCACATCAGGTATTGCAAAGTAAAAATCAAACCCTGATAGCAACCTCATCCTGCATTTTTGTCATCCAAGGTATTACCATTCTCCTCCGGAAAGTTGAGTTCTCCTCTTTCTTCCTTCAAGTTTGAATGGAGGTTGGATTTAAATGATGGACGATGAAGTAGTGCAGTATTTGAGAAATTTGGAGTTTAAGGTTATTTCTGATTGTTGGAATTTCTTTTCCAATGCAATGTTCATGAATGTGCTTAACATGATATGACCACTCATTTCCTCTGCAAATGCATACTTTTCAATCAAGAGGTAAAGTATGAACCAAAAATGGTCTGACTTGGGTAATATGGTAAATTTACAGAACTAGGTAAAATGCGATTTTTCTGAATTTTTTTTTTAATATGGGGTATCTTAACGTAAAAATCATGATGCGACCACTCATTTTCTCCGCGAATGATTACTTTCCAGTTGGCAAACAAATACACGACCATAATCTTCACTGCAAACATAGCACATCGCGTATAATTATCCGTACCTGGTCTGTCATAGACGTGATAAAGAAGACATTCAACACTTCAGGCACTCGATTTGATACTCTTTGACATCGAAAACCTTATGTTTCTGCCTTAATTTGACATTATCTCCGAGAATGCATATACTCGCAACACGCCTCGCCAGCCACCGTCGATAAGGGTGGCGTCAACATTCCTTGCGATGCTGTATTATTTTATTTAAATATATTTGATGACGTCATGGCCGAAAAATTTGTTTCGGATAATTCTGGTTTTCCGGTTAGGTTAGGTTAGATTATATTATTATATAATTATATTATATAATTAAATATGAATATATAAATAATACAACAAAATAAAATAACCTAACCTAACCTAACCTAGACTAAGATAACGTAGCATAATATATAAAATATATTATATCATAATATAATCTAACCTAACCTAACCTAACCGGAAAACCAGAATTATCCGAAACAAATTTTTCGGCCATGACGTCATCAAATATATTTAAATAAAATAATACAGCATCGCAAGGAATGTTGACGACACCATTATCGACGGTGGCTGGCGCGGCGTGTTGCGAGTATATGCATTCTCGGAGATAATGTCGAATTAAGGCAGAAACATAAGGTTTTCGATGTCAAAGAGTATCAAATTGAGTGCTTGAAGTGTTGAATGTCTTCTTTATCACGTTTGTGACACCAGGTACGGATAATTATACGCGATGTGCTATGTTTGCAGAGTGAAGATTATGGTCGTGTATTTGTTTGCCAACTGAAAAGTAATCATTTGCGGAGAAAATGAGTGGTCGCATCATGATTTTTACGTTAAGATACCCCATATTAAAAAAAAATCCGAAAAATCGCATTTTACCTAGTTCTGTAAATTTACCGGTAATATATGGTAATCTTTACCTTTTGGCCGACACATACTGCCAAGGTTAGTGATTTGGAAAGAGGTGTCGCATACAATGTCGCATATATTTCATGACGTCATGGCCAAAAAATTTGCTTCGGAGGATTCTGGTTTTCCGGTTAGGTTAGGTTAGGTTAGATTACATTATGCTATCATACATTTTGTATATTATGCTACATTATCTTAGTCTAGGTTAGGTGGTAATCTTTACCGACACCCGACTCATGTGACGTCACTTGCCTGACTTCTGTGACATCACTGTTCCCCACTATACACCTCTTTACAAATCACTAACCTTGGCAGTATGTGTCGGCCGAAAGTTAAAGATTACCGTAATATATACTAAAATGGTATGTTCAAAGTTAAACAAATATAGAGTAACATAGCCTAACCTGGCCTAATGGGTAGTATTGTGTTAAAAGGTGTTTTGGGAATTTTCTTTCAGAATACTATGTATATGAACGTGATTTGGAAGATGCGACCACTCGTTTTAGGGGCTTGTGCTTAGCTCTCAGTTGATCATAGCAATGATTTATATAATGTGCCATCCATGCCACAATGCTGTTTTTGTGCCATAATTTATCCATCCCTCGCCTGGTGCTTCTCACATGATTAAAGGGACATTCAACACTCCATGCAGTTGATTGAGCACTTGTTCATGTAAAAAAATGTTTGGTTTCTGCCTCTTTATCACAGATTACACACCAATATTATTCCACAAAAATGCCAATGGAATGGAAATTTCCAATTAAAAAACAACCCAACCCGACCTAAACCTTGTTTGTTTCATGGAGGTAAAGTGTCTGTAAAACTTGACTCTTGAACACCTTAAAGCACAATAATACCTTAAACATCTCTAAGTTGCATGGGATCTGACATTGTTAGGTTTCATGAATTCCAATGTCCATAGGTTTCTGATAATCCAGCTTTATAGGTTTTACTCAATTAAACATCATAGGTTTTAGCCAATTGAATATCCATAGGTTTCTAGTTATCAAACATCCACATATTTATAGTGGCCAAACATCCATAGGTTTCTAGCAATCCAATATTTGGTTGTAGGAGATGAAACATTTGTAGGTTTTAGGTGATGTAACATCCTAAGGCTATGTTGGGTTCTTTTTTAATGCAGCCAATGTGCCTTCTGTTGTGCTTCATTACTGAAAGTTCTCTTTTTCATGGCTTTGCAAGCAGGGTGGGAATTAAGGCACTTCTTAAAAGATTCTATCTCTGAAAACATTTTTGCACTCCGGGTTCATACTGGATAGGATGGGCTTCACATGTACTCCGACACAAATGTGGGAACAAAGATATCAATAAAAACAAACAGAACGACACCCAAAAAAAAAACACTGGTTATTCCACTTATGGTCACCACTCAAACTAATCACTTTTTGTAGCAGTCAGCAGCCGGACCACAGCTTCACACACTCCATCAATCTCAACCACCGGAATTGCCGACAACAATGCGCCAACAGCAACTTGCAAGATGATGTGCATGCGCACTGAGAACACTTCTCCGGCTCTGGAGCCACGTCTCGGAATACCTGTGTTCCTGCCACCCTATAGTGGGAAACTTTGACAGTTTTAAGAGACGTCTCCGGAGTCCCAGAGGCCACTGATCAGAATTGGCTGCGTTAGCATTTCCTGTTCTGAAATCTGTCTGTCAACCAATCAAAGCAGGGTATTTGGTATATGATGTCATAACCATTAGCAACTTTGAACATGTGGTTAACAGTGTCCACACAAGTTAACAGTAAACACAAGACCTTGACTGATCCTTTGCTTTGATCACATCCAACTGGCGTGTGCGGTAGCGGAGTTGCGTTCTTATTGAGTGGGAAATTGGCTGCGTAGGTAGGTATGCGCCCTGAGCTGAGTGTGAAGTGTTTTTGTTTGTTTTTATATGGCTAGCCTTGTACTGAGACCAACAGTGAAAAGAAAATGCATTTCTCCTGTGAGTTATAAGAAACGAAACCGTGCTGATTATTACGGGTAACTGCCGGGCGGTGCCATCCATTGTTCACTTCTTTGTTCATATGTTTTGGCATTTGATTTGACCAAAAATGAGAATGATATTACTTATGCATATTATGTAAGTACTGATTTAGGTTTTTCCGGTTAGTTACTGGTAAGCAGATTCCATGCATAAAAAAAATAATGTCCATGAAAATGTACTCCGGAAGAATCAGTATGCACTCCGACTCCCAACCCGGAAAGTAAGTTTCCCACTCTGTTTGCAAGGTTGCACTTCCTCCTTATGGTATCTCTAAAACGTGAAAGCATGCAACATATCTAGCATCCACCACATGTTTCTCCGACACATTGCATAAGACTAGTAAACAGGGTTGGATTTTGATTTTGTAATTGTAGGACTAGGTGTGGAAAATAAAATTATTGGGTTATTAAATAGAGAGGGAATATTTGGTCTCAAGCCTGTGACATCAGAAACTCAGTTTGACTTGCAAGTTAATCTTGCATACTTTGTCACAGAGAGGTTCACTGTCAAACACCATCTGATGAGTCTGTCAAACTGTCAGTCAAACTGTCAAACTGTCAAACTGTCAGTCTGTCACTGTCAAACACCATCATTCGGCCTCCAAATGAGAAAATTGAGGATAATTTTTCAGAGAGGATAATGTTCTAGATCCAAAGCATCCAGGAGCAGTCCACTTTTCCAATCCTCCTAGTAAGCCAGTTGTGTAGTTGGTAACTAGGTGATTTTATGGGTATTTACTTTGCTTATAGTTGTAACATTTGTTCCACTTCACATGTTTATGGGTCGGTCCTGTGAATATTTTAACTGCTGAAGTTTAGCCTACGAATATGAATATCATTCACACAGTCATGTAAACATTTCAGAATATGTAAATGTTATAGCTTTTGTACTGTAATTGGTTGATTATTAATTAGTCTGGGTATATGTTGGAATTTGTTCAGGATATCCAGTGGCACTCGATGTGTAAGTACTAATATTGTGAGTTAGGTAGATTATAATTTTTTAGTTTATTTTTTTTTAAAGAGAAATGGAAATTAAGGAAAAAACTTAAAAAGCAGGGTAGGCTGGATTCGGTTGGGTTTTTGTTACTTTGCAAAGTTTGTAGGAAAATGGTTTCACATTTTTCAAATATTTTTGTAATTGTCTTCCTTAAAAAGGTTAGGTTCTGTTACATTTTTTAAGTTGCAAACATGTTTTATACTATATTACCTAACTGCAAGATCGATGCTACATGACTAATGCAATTGATGCACACTAGAGCCACAATTATAACAAACAACCTACCTGCAAGCCTCTTGTTGGTCTTATTTTGCTTGCCAACTGAAATGTATACATTTGCAGAGGATGTAAGTGGTCGCATTGTCTTCATTATGTTTATAAATGTTGTATTGGAAAAGAAAATACCAAAAATTCATTAAAGCACACATTTGCCATGCAATTTACCATTGCAACCTAAGGCCCTGGTGTTCATCCAGGCCTGGGATGGGAAATAGCAGTTGTTGAATAGAAGAGAGAATAAGCAAAAATCATGAACTGGTCCAAAAAAAGTGGTATTCCTAGCTTAATTGATGGCTGTGTTTTGTGTGGGTACTTCATTTCTTGATAAAACTTGTAGTGGAGCTTAATATGATGTGGTATATCCCTTCTGAGTAATCATTCAGGTGTTCAAAGCAAAAACAAGACACATATATGCCCTGTACACCCACCCACAAATATAGTTACTGAATTGCACCACCAGCTGGCAGAGACTTTGTCTAGCTTGAGAACATAAACAGATGGTGATGGAATGAACGTCAAAGGTTTGAACATTGAAGTTTATATCCTCCATACTTTGAGGCTATGTTTAGTTAGGTAATAGTCACTGTTAATTAGGTTTTCAGCATTATTTCAACTTCCATAGTCATTATGAAATACATTATGAATAACTGCGATTAAATCCAACGTTTGTAGTTTTTATGTGATCAAACACCCATATTTCTTGTATGATCCAGCATCCATAGGCTTTATGCAATTCAACTTGTATCTGCTGCAACAGCTGCAACATCAGATGTTCAGCATGTAGCAGCTATTAAAAAGGACTAGAAATAATCGGAAAATTGGTCTCCAGTCAGATATTCCACTGACATTTCTGACTTTGGACACACCATTGCAGTGGTAGCACTGTTTGTAATCCACAAGCCAGCATTTGTGGTGTATTCTACCATCTTCCTAACATCTTGCAAGTGCAATACATTTGCAATATTGCGCCTGAGGGGGAAGGAAAGTTCAGTACAACTCGCTGACCAATGTCTTGAATTTCTGAAGTTTATGTGAAAAACGACTCATATCAGGAATTTCGACCTACTTTTGGCTTCCTGAGTTAATTTCCAACTTCACAACAAGCAAATGCAGTAATGGCTACTTTTCCACCATACTTGATTCCTGGCATCTGTACCATCACAATGTTGCTGGCAAATGCAGTGTTCATTTGTCTATATCATCCTTTGCATGCATTTTTTCTGTCATGACCAACTTGTTTCGACGTCATTGCTTCCCTTCACTCTGCAGGAAGCTATGTGACATATGCAGTCAATGTGCCCTTAAGCTACAACACAATGCAATAGCTCACTCTACAAAACAAATCCAGGACACTCTAACATGAGATCAACTGTGTTCTTCCATGATCATCTCTGACCAATCACTGTGTTCAACTCACTTTTGCCCAACCCACTTCGACCAAACCCACTTTACCCAATCTCCTTTTGGGGACGAGTAGTCTAGGAGTAAGTTGTCGTCTCACAATCGAAAGATTGTGTTCGAGTCTCACCTGTCGCTACTCTTCGCCCGTAACCAATTGGCGTGAGATATTGGCGACACTACATGACTCAACGGTCGACGTGTCGTAAAACCAATAACCAACCAACCAACCAAACCAAACCTTGGGTTAGGAAAAGATGTGCCAGTATGTACCATGACCAGAGTTGGTTGTCCAGCAGAATGGCAGACCAGATCCAGCAGAATGGCAGAGCGGTAGTCAATGGGAATACTTGTGTGGTGCAGGTAATGATTGGAGTTGCGTGGAACCACATCCAGCTAACTGCAAACACATATGCTACTTTTCAATAGCAATGCTGTTTTTCACCACCCCTTTTGGACGGTTTTCAGTGAAATCACCGGAGCCTCCAATCAGCGATGAAGAGACAATCAGAATCAAGGAGCAGGGAATCATGCAGCTGGGAGAGCTGTTCCAGAATTCGGGAAAAGCCAGAGGTATGTTACTATCATCATATGCTGTTTCATGTGCAGTAGGTTTGTTTTGTATGGAGAGGAGCTTTTGTTTTTTTTCTATAATGTATCATGACACAAAAGCCATGTAGTGTCAGCATGTTACCCATTATATAAGTGTGCGTGCGTGTGTTTATGTATGTATGTATATGTATGTATGTGTGTGTATAATTGTATGTATGTATTTATTTATTTATTTTTAATGCAGCTGATTGAGAGCCCTGTCCCACAACGAAACTGATCATATGTGTTAACCTCCAGTTTTGTGGTCGCCTCCATTCTTGTCCCAATGTCATGGCTTTGTATAGTCCCTCCCAGTATATATTTTTTACTCATGTCAACTGATGTACCTTTTCAGAGTTGGCGGACCTTATACGGGCGTCGCGGCCCTTCTTAGGTCTAATCAGCAAAGCCAAGGCTTCGAAGCTAGTTCGTGGTCTGGTGGATATGTTCCTGGATATGGAGGCTGGTACAGGCATAGAGGTCCAGCTCTGTAAGGTCAGTCGCAAACATCCGGTGCCAGTCTGATAACTTAAGTCTCAAGCATCCAATTTTTGGTCGAGGCGCCCAAAAACTCAAATAACTAACTAAGTCTCAAGAATCAATTACTACTGCAATAGGTTCAGTGTCATACATGCAGCACCAATCTAGTCAGCTAATTCCGTCAGAAAGACTTGTGGTAAACCCAATTCGAAGCATCTCATGCCAGTGCTGATTGCTGCTTTTATACCTTTCATGAATGTATGTATTCAATTTTGTATATTTTTGTTGCGTACACTTCTCTATCTGTCTGAAGCATCAAAGACATGGCACTAAGACACCCCAACTGCCTCCTTTTTTCAAGTCTAGTCAGAATTCTTACTGGGGTGGCTTTATAGGCCAGGGTTATTTGCCAAGCAGGGCTTATTGTGTCAACCCTGTTTCCAACGTCCACCAACATTGGATATATACACATTGAAGGATGCATCCAAACTTCTACCTTGCTGGAAGCTTGGTATGTCCACTTCAAACCGTTATATTCTACAAGGTAGCAGAGGGCTGGGGGGGGCAGACAGGGGTAACAGGAGACTGAAGAGTTTCAGTCGGTGGTAACAGACCTGGGGGTTTCATTTGGTGTTGCCCTCCATGTCCATAATCGTCGCTAGACGGTGGTGGTATGGTGATTACGTTTTCGGCACTGGGGTTTCGATCGGCGGGCTTCTGTATCGCCAGATGTTCTGGGTGGCCATGTCAGGATACATTTCCACGTCCCGCGACCTCCGGTGGGCAGCTATGTCGGCTGAAGCTGCGTGTCCGCGTGCTGGCAGGAGTGCATCGAGTGGGCCAAGGTGGAGAAGCGGACGTTTCTGCGTCAGTCTCTGGAGGCGCGCCTGGTGGCGCTGTACTTCGACACCAAGCTCTACCCGGACGCGCTTACGCTCGGCTCGGCACTACTCAAGGAGCTCAAGAAGCTTGACGACAAAAATCTGCTAGTCGAGGTCAGTGGTGGGCGTCAGGTGGGTGGGGCGAGGCGTGGCACGTGGGCGGTGGACTGGCTAGTGTGAGAGTGTAGAAGTAGCGGGTGAATCGTGGCCAAGGTTAGTCGAGAACAATCTGAGCCGGTGCAGCTGATGGCTTTTTGTATTACTGGCTTTGGAAGCTTGGTATTGGTGTGGGTGATCTTGCCACGTCAGATGGGATTCAATACATTTCATTATACGCTTAATAATCAGCTTAGCTGATGTTTTAACATCTCTTTCCTTTTTTGAATATATCATATATTGAGGGTTTATGATATGTTCATGCTTAATAAGTCAAGCCAAGCCTTCGGTAGCCTCATAAACATAGCAACTTGGTTTAACAGCTCCTTCCACATGCTGAGGAATCTGGGATTGTCGAATGTGGGTGCAGTGTTAAAATATTGGTTTTTCGTTAGGTGTCCGATGTCGAAATGGACACAACAGGATGTCGAAATTTGCCATGGAATTAGTGGCATTTAAATACTTTTTCTGTCCTTCAAGCTGACATTTGAGCGAATAGTGTACTTACGTCTGTATATTTTTGTTTGTTTTGGGATACCTAGTTTGGGAAGAACTATATTCGGGGTAGCGATAAAAAATACCATGTTATAAACTGGTAGTGAATAGGTACCTATCACATCATAGGTAATCCATTTGCCTGAAATTGCATTAGGAAATGTTCGTGTATCACGATCCCTTATGGTGAGTTCATGAGCATGATACTTATAGCGAGATACTGTTAGAAACATGACATGAAGCCATAAGCACGCATCAAGAAGCGCGATGTCGATACTTCTTTGAGAAGGATGTCGATTAGGCTTTCAGTGAGTGGCATATTCCACCCTATTTCGCAAATAATTTATCACCGTGTGGGTGTGATGTTTCATGACCATTTTCCGATGCAATGGTTCTACCATTAAATTTTGGCCAAATGTCCCATAGTACCTGGACATCCAACTCCAACGTTGTCCGTGAACCCACAGCAACCTGGCGACTGAGTTTCCTGGTCTGTCCCTCAGGTGCAACTGCTCGAGTCGAAGACGTACCACGCGCTGAGCAACCTACCCAAGGCGCGTGCCGCGCTCACCTCGGCGCGGACCACGGCCAACGGCATCTACACGCCGCCCAAGGTGCAGGCGGCGCTGGACATGCAGTCGGGCGTACTGCACGCGGCCGACGAGCGCGACTTCAAGACGGCATACTCGTACTTTTACGAGGCGTTCGAGGGATACGACAGCGTGGAGGATGGAAAAGCGCTGCTGGCCCTCAAGTACATGCTCATGAGCAAGATCATGCTGAACACGTGAGTCTTCCAATCATCTAGGTCCATGGTTGGATTTATGTTTGAGGATCACTTGTTGGATTTACGTCAGGGGATAATTTGTGTGTAGAGGAAAATTTAGATTATTCAATTTGAAGAGGAAAATTGTATTTATCTGTGTGCCATCATACGTTCCCTTTCATACTTTCTAGGGAGCTTTTGGCATTTGACCATGAATCAATAAGTTAACACTAGTTGTCAAGCAGCCACATTTAACTCGCCATGGAAAAGGGAAGGATAATTTCCTGGAGTGTCCTTTTTTGGATGATTTAAATGCAGGAGCAGTATTTTTCAACTCTTTGTAGTTCTTGTGAGGGATCGAGCGTAATGGCTAATTAACAGTTGCCCTAATGACTAAGTGTTTGAGTGTGCAGTATAGTGTGCTTCACTGTTTTGTACTGCTCATGGTTGTGGATGTCCGGAGCTAAATTTTAGACTCGTGCTTTCTTTAACGTAGTTTGTATGTGCTGTTTCATGGTGCTTGGATTTCACATCATATAGCTCTTCTAGCAATAAATTTTCTGACAAGCTCTTGGAAACTCCTCATGCTTTATTCTGTCATACAAATATAGTAACAGCACAGGTCTGGGTACGCACCAGGTCGTTCAAAGCGTGGTTCCTGGAAATTAATACGTTTCTTCCTTCAATGTTGGTGGAATAAATTTGCTTCAACCTACTGTAATTTCAGTGCATGCCTTTCCATCTGTCGCACCAGTTGGGTTTGGGCGCTACATAACCAGTAGCAGTTGATGCGCCCCTAAGCCCAAGCAATCAATCAATCACCAGTTCGGTTTGAAGTAGCATCATTCAATGTTTCAACAAGGGAGAAAATAAAAAAATCCACGATGTGTTTTCATCTCTACATGATTGACCAGACATTTCTGAAATAGACACTTGCTGCCCACACCTGTCATGAACAAAGGCGTATATGTGCTCAGCATTCCCTGGGCTAGGATATCGCTGCGATAACATTTTGCTGTCATCCCGCAGGCCGGAGGATGTGAACGGCATCATCAGTGGTAAGCTGGCCCTCAAATATGCCGGACGCGAAATTGACGCCATGAAGGCCGTGGCGCAGGCGAGCCATAAGCGCTCACTAGCGGACTTCCAGAAGGTATGCTGATAAGACTATGATTGTATGTATGTGCTAGTAGAACAAATTTCGCTCCACTGAAGGTTTCGCTGGGATGAGATTGAGATGAACGGTGGCGGCTATGTCGGGATTGTTGCACATGCAGCGATTTGTGGTCACAATCGTGTTCGTTCAGCTCGGTGCCAAATTATATGGTGGACCGTAGCTAGGTGCTATATGACCTATGCAGTCGATTCGCCCCTAAACCACACACAAAGACCGTAGCTAGGAGCGCATGCCAGCTGTTGGGCAGTTTCGAATTGAAACTTGTCAAGCTCGAACCTGTATTGCTTTCGATCCCTTCCCCATCAGCTGTTGCAGTTGGTTTTAATTATCTTGCCCCCGGTTGTTTTCGTGTGCGCTGGACCTTATGTGACCTCAATTGACCCGATGGTATGCAAAGCAATGCGCTCGATTCATGGCATGTGACCTTTTAGGCCTGAGCAAGTTTTATGTTTCTCAGTCGATCGTCGTTGCCCGAGTCGCCCGGAATCATTTTCCCATGAGATATAAAATATCCGATCACATGTATTCCATGAAAAAAACGCATTGGTGAGCTATTGCTGGCACTTCGGCTGCACCATGTGGCCGAGCTATTTGCACATTTTCTCATGTAGCTTCAGCTTCCAAGATGGGTAACGCCTCGTGCGTGCGTTGTGCGGCCGTGACCGTGACGTGTCTCGCCAGGCACTCGCCGAGTACAGCCAGGAGCTGGAGGGCGACACCATCATCAAGGCACACCTGGCCACGTTGTACGACACCATGCTGGAGCAGAACCTCTGTAGGATCATCGAGCCCTACTCCAGAGTCCAGGTGGGGTCGGGCATGCCGAAGCGCGTCCGCCGCTTTCGTTGCGCTATCACGGAGGCTTGTCTGCAGTTTGGCACCCCACCCCCGGATACCCGGAGAGTTCATAGGTACGGCTGGTAATTTTGTGGTGTTAATTATACCAAAAACTTTGGTTTTGCGGAGTGCCACTGGTATTTTAGTATTCAAGCAATACTTGTTCCAGATCCAGGTTACCTATTTAATGATATGTGCAGACAATGCTGAACTTTTATCTGACCATGTACAAGCTTAGCGTGCGACTTTATCTGACCCTACACCATGTGTCCCTTGACAAACTAAGCGAATCACGAAGTGGCATGGAGAATGCCTTTGTAATTGGTGCAGACGTTGATACCTGTTGCATGCAAGGCAATGTAATGTAAGCAAATCAGTTGATGAGCATGGCAAGTGACAAATCATTCACCGCGCTACCGTGACATTAATGTTGTGGCGGTAGCCTTCTCATTGTTGAGAAAAGTCGATTCAGCACAGCTGATGGTGGCATTCTCGATGTATTGTCAGATCTGTGCTATTCACCGAGTGGCTCACGACAGCCAAGTGGTGGTTGTGGAATCTTGCTCAGTCAACCTAACATTTTAGAATCGAAGTCAGGTGGTAGTTGGATGTCTTAATGATGTGCCTCATTCTGTGATTGTCAGAATTGTGCCTGTTCTGTTCCGGTTGTGCCACACTTGGAGCCGTTCAAAGGATTGTATTCCAATATTGGGTGTCAGTGCTCATCATTGAGCGATCAAGTGCCAGCCATCGACTCCGATGCCGTGCACACCATTGAGACCCCCTTTCTGACTGTATAGAGGCGATATATCTTGGACACGTCCTCTTGGCCATGTCTCAGCTGTGCCTTGAGCACCACGGCCGCCCACTAACCCCGTTCTCACCATCCTCGAAGCCTACATCTATCATCTGAGGGCATTTCCGTCCTGTGGCTTAGCATCCGCCATGTATATATGCAGCCTGTCCTCGCATGTCTGCCCGCCTAACTCGTTGTCCTGATGCAGCTTTCTCAGATGTCTTCATAATTTGGTCCTTGCAAAAATTGGCAAAATGTTACGTTTAGGTCGGCCTTTCTTGACATCTTTGCAACCCCATTCGCGAAATTATCGACAAAGCTTGTTCCCATTGCACCCTGAAATATAATGTTGCCCCAAAGAAGAAATGTGAATTTTGCGCCTGCACATATCGACTTCGCTCGTTTATTTGGCTGTTTATGGTGGACTAGTATGTATGTATATCATGCACTATATAGGGCATTCAAACACAATTTCCACCTTTTGAAACTTCATGTGTTCGAACCGTCTGATGCTCTCTTATTTAGCATCTATCAATGCGTTGTATTGCAGTGAGCTAGACATAGGTGAAATGTCAGCAGACGTAATTTTTACGTCACTAACGTCATTGAATGGATGCGAAAGAGAAACGTTGCAACTAAAGTCGTGTATAATACCAGGTGTAGTGTTGGAGCGCCACGTCCCATTTATTTGTATGCAAGTTGCACCGATAAGGCTATGCCTCTGTGACAGCAAGGCCTTGGTAATGTCATAACTAGATGACTTCTGATGACATTGGCAAATTGTAACTGCTAGGTCTCCTTGATATATATGGTCTCGTATGAGAATCACGTTTCATGTATTTCATATAGAGGCAATACGTAAATATTTATATGTATATATATATATATATTTCTGTTGTTGCTATATTGATGTCGCTCGGCAACTGGTCTTCCCGCAACTTAAGCACACTTCCTAATTTCAATTCTCATGGGATTTGGTACGTGGACTCCCATTGGCTTTAGAACACGACTGAAAGCGTTTTGGAGATGGAATGTGTCTTCTGTGTTGGTCCATTTCGCCGCCAGGCAGCTGCCGTTCTTCATCCCAGCGATTTCACGTGCTCCAATTATTATGTTCCATGTGGTTCTGTTCTGTCACGATTATTTGTACGACAGTTGTAGAGAGTTTGATTGATACTGTGCGATGTCGAACGGAAGTGGTAAGCCGTGCCGAAGTAGCCGGTCCGTTGTGCTGCTGCGCCCGTGACATTGCCGTCGACCGGTAGGTGGCGTACATCGCCGACACCATCAAGCTGCCGCCGGGGCAGGTGGAGCGCAAGCTGTCGCAGATGATCCTTGACGCCAAGTTCCGCGGCATCCTCGACCAGAACGACGACGTGCTGGTGGTGTTCGACGAGACGCGCAAGGACGACACCTACGACACGGCCCTGCAGACCATGCACGACATGGGCAAGGTGGTGGACACGCTCTTCCAGAGGGCCAAAAAGCTCACGTGAAGCAATCCGGCCGCCGCACGGGACCCAGCTGAGTGCGACGGTGGCGGCGAGACACCCACTTGGGCCGCCGCACGGGACCCAGCTGAGTGCGACGGTGGCGGCGAGACACCCACTTGTAAATGTGTGATATGTATATGCGGTCGTTGGCGCCGCGGCCGGGGTGACCGTCACGGTCGTTGGCGCCGCGGCCGGGGTGGCCGTCACGGTCGTTGGCGCCGCGGCCGGGGTGGCCGTCACGGTCGTTGGCGCCGCGGCCGGGGTGACCGTCACGGTCGTTGGCGCCGCGGCCGGGGTGACCGTCACGCGCGCGATGTCATCCACTCGACAGGAAAATCTCCGCCACCATTTCAGCGCCTCTGGACGCACACCGGCCGCCTCAGACACTGCGTTAACTTATGTCAATAACTCGTGCTTGTAATACATGAGGAAATTCCCGAGTTTTTTTTCCTCCCCTCGCTGGTCGAAATGCAATATCGAATCAATAGTTCTTGCTATCTCATCATGCATTGCTTTACTCTTGCATTTAATTCGCTGCCTTATCATAATAAATCACATCAAGATGTTTTCGGAGGGATTGTTTTGGCACATCGAATTGCTCTGCATAGCAATGATTTCAGAGTCCGATCATTTTCGAAATGATGAATTAAGCTGATTGACGTTTCCAGTAAATTGCTACTATTATGTTCAACTTAATTTCCTTGTGGCTTTACGACTGCCCTCTGTGACACATTCCCAGGGTGCCTGTTATTTTCCGTCTTAAATGATAAATCAGTAAGATTCTCACCGGTAAAAACTCCAAACTCTCCCCTTGTGTCCCAATGCAAGCTTCCTTTCTGCGAAAGCACCAGTGGCGAAGGTGGTGGCGGTAGCGACTGCAGCGGCAGTGGCAACGACGTTAAAGAAGATGGTCAAATCGTGGGAAGAGCAGAAAGGAGCATCCGAAGCAACAGCAGCAACAATTTGGGTAACTGACTTACGGTAGTTCCCAGTCTCGTAGTAGCGTTGGCTGGTACGAATTGGAAGAAGTGGAATGAAGGTATAACATGACTTAGAAACCTGGGTATAATTTAACAGCTACTGACCTTTGGCATGCAGTTTGAATATGTCAGGAAAACTGGGCGCTGGGATGGACCTCGGTAGAAGGTTGGCATTTCTGTTGATGAATGTCGCCACCAGCGCAGGACTCGGGCGGGAGGACTTCACGAAGGCTAACACCACCAATTTTTAATGGATGTCGATGAAAATGGCACCAGTGAACTAAGAAGCCATTGATTTTCTGAGGCATGCAGGTGGGTATAAACTTGAGCTAGGTGCTTTCAGTCCTGCGAAATAGAGGTTCATTCATTCATTTTTAAATGTCAGGTGCGATGCGGCATGGTTAAGCGTTCTTCAATCGCAATCAAATTTCACACCGTGTATGTTTGGCTTTATTGGCACAAACTCGGAACTAGCCCTTGCATATTCAGAATTTCACAAAACAAGGGACTCTGAATATCGATGGAAAGCATTCGAAAATCGAAGGTGGTGGATGGTAATGATTAATGTACAGCTTATATGGCAGCAGAGGAGAATAAGAAGAAAGCTCCGGCTTTGCATCTGCGCACACCCTAGTCAGGTGATGTGCAAGAGGCCAACCAGAGGCGTATTTGGACTAGATGCAAACCAACCCCACTGCCGTGTTGGTATGCTCGAAATCGATCCAGGCTACCACGCTCCCAATCGAATTTGAATTGAGTTAACCCAAAATTGGTTGATCCACACTAACCTAACTTAACCTAGCGTGCCGTAACCTAGTCCGACCTAACCTAACCAAGTAGCACATGTGCCCGAGCCAGCCGAGCATGGCGGTGGCTCCAGTGTAGCCTCAACTAGCACGTGTCTCTGTTTTTGTTCCGCCACGCGACTTTAAAATGTATCTCGTGTGACGAGATATATCGACACGAGAATGTATCTCGTGTGTGACGTCTTGGACCTGTTTGCAAACCTGGTCGTCAACATAGGGAAGATATACAAATGTTCCGCTTTTGTTCGTGATTTGTTTGGTTTTTATTTTATATGATTTTGTTGTTCGTGTTCAGCACCTCTGTGGTTCGTGAGGTGCCCAGGGTAGCCGTTGGACTTAGAGAGATTTTGAATTTTGCTCGTGCTTCTAACTGCATATCTATTTGAGAACACCCTAACTGCCTACAGCAGCTGCGATCTCGAAACGGCTGTGCTGCGATTGCAGCTCCTGCAAGCACTTTGGGTATCCTCAGACAGATGTGCAGCCAGAAGCGTCAGCAAAATCTCTTCAGGTACAACGGCTTCCCGGAACACCTCATTTCACGTACCACCAACAAGAACAACAAAAGCATATCAAGCAAATTTTGTCGAGCAAACCACGAAGACAGAAGCGAAACATTTGCGTCACTTCCCTACATTGACGATCAGCTGTGCGAACAGGTCCAAGGCGTCATGCGAATACCAGGCCTACAACTAAAGTCGAGTGGCAAAATACAAACATTCAGAAACGTGCTGGTTCAGTCCAATCGGGCTTGAAGAACCGGTACACCACCAAAAGTGTCCACCACTTCGCTTCAACGAGCACCAACAAGACGTTGCCACCAACAACAACAAGATTTCCCAATCCCGCGGCCCACCGGCGAAACGGTGTGGACGGCGCCATTAGCCGCGAATGAGCAAAAAGTGCGTCGTGAATCATCCAATAAACAAACAAGCTGCCCAGCAGCCAACTGTCAAGGCTAGGGTACACTGTTAACTGTACCACGTGTTTATTCAGGATTGTTTATTCGTATCATGTCACCCTATAGTGAACAAAGGAAAACGGCCGTACTGTTCCCCTGCAAGCAAGTCGGTTACCCAGGGGACGAGTGGTCTACGGGTAGGATGCTCGTCTCACAATCGAAAGATTGTGGGTTCGAGTCTCACCTGTCGCTACTCTTCGCCCGCGACCAATCGGCGTGAGAGATTGGCGACGCTATATGACTCAACAGTCGTGTCGTAAAACCAATAACCAACCAACCAGTCGGTTACCCACTCTCCCTACCCCTTCTTACTCTGACCCGACCTAAAGATGGCAAATGTCGAAAATTCGTCTATACATCTGCGTCAGCCGGTCCGGCATAATCTACTATCTCATGAATGCCTTGCCTTTTTACCTGCCTTCTTTACCTGCTAGAGTTTAGAGGTCCTATAAACTGCACATGTGACAATGTTTTCTTGCAAAAAAGTAATTGTGGCCTCTTTTGTGATCGCTAAGATTGATATTCATTAGTTTCGTTCATAATCACCGTTTGTACAATCATGCAACGGTTTACTTACGCTTAAAATATCCCAGCGCCTGTGACGAGTGCACTAGTATTTTCACAAATACCCAGTCAACAGAAAGGTCTAAGTGGTTTTCAAATACATTTTTCGATCGTACAAAATTAAACCGTCCCGTCTCGAGGGGGGCCTCTCCCCCCCCCGTTGCGGTTTTCCGCGGATAATGAAAAACGGCACGTGACAGCGCCCCGAAATTTCACACCTTTTCCCACATCAATTTGGCATGTTGTGTGAAAATGTCGAGGTCAGGTCATCTACTGTCCACGAGTTATTCAAGGTCAAGTAAGGTCACCTTCAGCGAAGTTCAACCTGTCGCCCCGCTTTAACGGATGAAGATATTTGAATGAAACATAAAGTCATAAAGTTTTAAGGCTTAATAAGAGCCACAGGGGCCCATCTGGGTTAAGCCTATCTGGAAAAGGTACTAGAAATGTACATACTCTCACCCCAATCAATCCCTTACCTCAAGTTCCTAGGAAGCTATATATCGAAGCCTATCCAGCACCATTCACTTGCTATTGCATAACACACTCAACAATTACAAACTCCTCCCATCATACCTATCGTGCTACCATAGACAATCTCATCAGTATCACATCCCGAAGGAAGGTGCTGAATCCACTGCTAGGTACACCCTATATAAAGTTATAAAGCGTTTAGACTTAATAAGAGACCCAATGGCCCACCCAGTTAAGTCTGTAAATGGAAGATAATATAAGCCTGGTAAAAAGACCCTCCCCAACCATCCCACATCCTGAAGAACCAGTCCTCCAATATCCCACACACCTATCAATGCCTATCTACCCTAGCTTTCCAGCCCTATTCCCCTGATCTCTCTTAACACATATGGATTGAATGCCTTATCAATAATTTTCAAACTGCATCCATGCCTGCTTAAAGGGGTCTGTGCCGTGCACACTTACTTAACATACATCTCACCCCATCCATCACAAATTAGAACTCAAAAACAAGATTTTCCTGTCTAAAAAATGTATCCACCCTACTTTTAAATACATTCAATGAGGAACTCCCCACAACATCAGCAGGCAACCCATTCCACTGATCAAAAACCCTTTGACTGAGGACCTGTTGTCGCTTAACTGTCCTACACCTCAACTTGTCTAACCTGAATTGATGACCCCTATGTGATACTCTAAACTGAAGAGCGCCATTTAAATTGACCTGATCTAGTCCTTTAACAATATTGTACATTTCAATCATGCCCCCCCCTAATCTCCTATACTTGAGTGAGTACATATCTAATGCCACAAGCCTTTCTCCATATTCTAGGTTACCTATTCCACTGATGAGTCTAGTTGTTTTGCGCTGCACTCTCTCTAACTTGTCTATATCTTTTTCTAGGTAGGGGCTCCAAACGTGTACAGAACATTCCAAGCGGGGTCGAAACTTTCAGTGTTTGCTTATCCTTACGGATGCAACGAAACGCACCAGAGGAATGTTTGATTTTTTTTCTTTTTGACGTTTTGGTTTTCCATATTTAGCCATTAAGACTAAAATCGAAGATTCTGACTGAAGTAAGCATTTTTATAGGGGTAAGTTGACTTAAAGCAACGTTTTGCGGTCCACTCTACCCATTATAAAATAAAAATTGAAGCAAATTGAAAACACAAACTTTCAAAAATAAGCATGTTGATTTTTGGGTGAGCAAACATTTTAGGGCCATGGTCGATTTCGCCTTCCTTTTCTGATACCAAATAATTTTTGCTTTTAAAATATCCCCCAGAATGAACAAAAACATGATGTCAGTCATGATCACATAGACCCTCCTAGTGACGTCACTTTTGGGGCGTACAATTTTTTTTTTTGGGGGGGGGGTTTTGACCCTACTCGTCGAGCGCTTTCCGATGGCACCACTCGTTTTCGTACTACGCTTAGTTTGGAAATTAGAGGTGGGTATAAAAGGACCCCCGGGGATTGGGTGTGAGGATCTGACCGGAAAGACGGGTTAAAGGCATAGCACGCTTTACAAAATACGCTGGCACACACCGCATTTCACAATTCGTATCGCAGCTTCAGCCCACATATGTGGTTTCCTCGTAACTACAATTCCTCAACAATGCACCCACCACTGCACAAACTACAACGCGCGAATCGTGTCATAGTTGACGTTCCACCCGATGTTGGGCGTGCCTCGCGCGCCCAGGCCGGTCACCTTGAAGGTGGCGCCAGCGTCGGGCTGTGCTTTCATCTGCCACTTCGCCAGTCCGGCCGTTCCCGAAGTGACGTACAGGGTGTCGTAGCCGGGGCCGCCGAAGGTGCACGAGGTGATGTTGGTGGCGGGCAGGTGCACCTGGTGCACCAGCTGACCCGTGCTGGAGTCGAGACACACCACCATGCCGCCGAAATACAACGCCACCCACAGCCGGCCCTGAGTGTCGATGGTCATGCCGTCTGGCAGGCCGGGCGTCCGCCGGCCGGCCACGTCATATACGGTGCGCCGGTTACCTGGCGACACGGAGTGATGTCATACATGGTGCGGCAGCCAGCTAGCAGCACGGGGTGACGTCACACATGATGCAGCAGTCACGGGATGACGCCATATACAGTGCGGCAGTCGCTTGGAGACGCGGAGGTGATGGTATGGTCAAATGGCGTCACCACTTGACACGGAGGTGACGCCGCACGCGGTATGGCAGTTGCCTGGCGACACGGAGGTGATGGTATAGTATGGCAGTCACTTGACACGTGGGTGACGCCACACGTAGTATGGCAGTTGCCTGGCGACACGGAGGTGATGGCATAGTATGGCGGTCACTTGACACGTAGGTGACGCCACACGCGGTATGGCAGTTGCCTGGCGACACGGGATTTCTTGGGGACATATCAGAACCTCTAATACTCGAAACCGATAATGCTTCAGAACCTATAATACTCAAAATCTATAGTGCTTCAGAGCCTCTAAATCGTCGTCTTGGGGGAATTTTCAATACCTATAATACTCAAAACCTATAATGTCTCAAACCATATAATGCTTGGAACATATAGTTGTTCAGAATATATAATATCAAAATCCTATAATGCTTCAAAGCCTCTAATACTACGTCCTGTGGGATGTTTCAAAACATATAATGCTCGAAACCTATAATGCTTCGAAACCTATATTGCTCAATTCCTATAATGTTCCGTTTCAACTAATATTCAGAAAGTATAACTCTCGAAGCATCTAATGCTCAAAGTCTATAATGCACAGAATATATAATGCTCAGAGCCTATAATGCTCAAAACCTATATCAGCTGACGACTGCATGCCATAATCGACCGTACGGTTCACTACACGTTTCCACCGTAGTGTACCAATGGGAGATACCGCGCGAAAGCTTCCAGGTGCATCCGCCAGAGCGGCGACACATGTGAGTGTTGGATATGAATTGCTCGCCGCATCGGCCGCTTTCATGCATATGGGTTGTGAAGAGCGGGAGATGGAGTGGATGCTCCCTGAATTGAATTACTTGTCGGTGATTTCTAAGCTGAGTCACTGGTTTACGGATAGGTAATTTCAGTGTCTAGGCAGAACACACCAGGGGCGGATCCAGTTTTATAGGGGCAGGGGCCGATTACTCCGCCTTGACCGCGGCCGGGCTGAAGGAGAGGAGACCGCGCGCTCGTGGTGCCCCCTTGCATGGAATAGGTATGCTTACGCTGAAGACCAATGGCGTACCTATAATTTGTGTCGAGGGGGTGGGTCAGATGGATTTGGAGGAAATCCACGTTTGTACAGAAATACTCATGCTACGTTTCAGTGACATAATCAGGCAGTGGTACATCCAGGAGTTTCTTAAGGGGGTTTTGACGGAAAAATTTTGAAACAGAGACCGCTTTCAAAAATAACAAAATACATAAACCAACACCCCTGTTCAGGGTTCTGTTTCATGTGTCCGAGTCCCTGTGGAATGCCTATGCCAGCTGGAAAGAGCAATCTCAGCTGGAATGGGCCCCTAACAGCTGAGGAATAAACAGGGTGCCTGGGGGTCAGAGAGGACTGAGATGATCTTTGGATTTGAAAGTGTTTTGACGGAAGAACAAGACCCCAAGACCTAACGTGAACTAGTGAGGCTCCATCTCAGATCTGCAATGCCCCCGAGATGAGAGCACGGGATGACACAGGAGGACGCCTGCATTCTCAAAGCCTAGAAAGACGCCTTTCATCTCGGTCGAGGAGCATATATAGCCAATAATGTTCCGCATATTACGAAGAACGGTGTCCGAATGGCCCAAGAGGGCGCCTACATTCTCAAGCCACACAGCTGTTCGGAATAGCACCTGTATTGACGAGATAGGCGCCTGACCTCACTGACGGGTACCTTTGTCTTCCAGCCAGTGGCGGTCCGAGGCACCAAAATGAGGTGAGGAAAAAATCGCGACTGTACCCCACCCCTTCTCAGAACAAAATGTCCTCGGATTTTCCCCGCTTTATTTCTTTGGTTCCGAAAATTCGCAGCTGTTTCTCTCCGGGGGTGCATCTGGCTGAACATTTTGAGGTAAGGATGCACTTGAGCCTTCCCGGAGGGGAGTCTTTTCCCGGCCGGAGGGGCACCACCTTCCATGAGGGGTACATGCCAACAGCGCTGGCTTCCCTGGTTCTTTCTTGATGACGTGTACTTTTCCCTTATATGATAGATAAGAAAACTATGTTTCAAGGATTTATCAGTGAGATTTCTTATTCTTCATGATGGTCGATATCGGTGAAGATGTTGTAGATAACATATATATATATATATATATATATATATATATATATATATATATATATATATATATATATATATATATATATATATATTAAGACAGAACGTGGATTCCACAGATCCAGGGGCAGACCCAGGAATAATGTTGGCTAAGATAAAAAGTGTCTGGTCACAATTATTTGAAAAACAACAATTAGTATAGTCATGTTAAGTTGTGCATGTACTTTGGTAAACTGAAGCAAACATTAAGCAAGGTATTTTACGTCAAATGGGTCTTTACGTGACTACTTCTTTACACACACGCAAAACATATATTGTGTGAACCGTCAATAATTTTACTAATATAGGCGTGAATACTTTTGTCCATTCTACACAAGCATGACACAACAAAAAGAGGCATTTAAGGAAAATCCAATTAGTTTTTCTTGCCAAACAAGACTTAATTTTTGTTTACTGATGAGTGAGATGAGTGAGTACATATCTAATGCCACAAGCCTTTCTCCATATTCTAGGTTACCTATTCCACTGATGAGTCTAGTTGCTTTGCGCTGCACTCTCTCTAACTTGTCTATATCATTTTCTAGGTAGGGGCTCCAAGCGTGTACAGAATGTCCCTGAGGAAAATCAGAAACAAGAATGCATGGTCTGGACTTGTTGAATCTTACCCAGTAACTTCTTTAGGTACCATTTCTTTGGGAAATAACATAAGCAAGATTTTCTTTCTTTGAAACTATGTCACCTAGCATTGATATTGCAGATAATACATAATCCTCCAGTGATGTAGTGATATAAGGTGATCCAACATCAGTAGGATTAGGTGATCCAATATCAATAGGTTTAGGTGATCTAACATCAGTAGATTATGTTAGGCTAGGTTATGTTTTATTGTAACATTGCATAATTCTTCAATATATGCTGCCCACACAAAACACTTCTTCTGTATGCTTCCCATATTTTGTTGAAGTGAGAGGGTATGGCCTATATCTGCGTTGTCACGAAGGATGCGAATGTGACTAAGATGATGGGACCACTTATTTTCTGTGCAAATGCCTGCTTTTCAGTTTATGAGCAAAATAACACCAAAAAGGGGCTTTGAGTTAGGTGACATAGCATGAAAAGAAATGCTTAAAATGACATAAACATGCAACATAACGTAACCTAACCTAGACTAACCTCACTTTGGAGCAAAAAGAAATAAAAAATACAATTCCAAAAATTTAAAGCAATTTATTTTCTGAAAACTGGAAGTTAAAAAAACAGCCCATCCTAACCTAACCTAACATCAGCGGCTTTTGAAGATCAAATAATTTCCAAATTTACAAAAATTGATTTTAAAAAATCCAACAAAAAAAACTAAACTAACCTAACATAACCAAACCTAACCCATTTGTTTGCTTTATGGAGGAGAATGTGTGTAAGAACTTGCCTTGTTACCACCTTAAAGCACAATAATATCTTCTTTTCTTCATAAAATGACTGCTTATTGATATATAAATACAACTTGAAGTGCTTATGTCAAAAAGTTTCATTTCCAAAGGATATGAATTAAAAATTATTTCAAAGTACATGGTGACACAGGAATAACATGTTTTTCTTAAACCAAAAGTGCCCTAGGGCCTTCTTCTATATATTTACCCAAATTGCATGCATTGTGCAGACTTGAAAATTGGCTTTGAGTCGTTCGGTACAGCCAAGTAAAAAATAATTGTCACAAATTTTCAAATTCCTTGGACTTGTAAAGCTTAGTAGGTGCCGAACTAGGTAGGCTTTTAGGTTTGAAACAATGTTGCTCTAAGCATGAGCTCAGAGCAACACTGTTTCATAAAATGCAACTAGGTTTTGCATAATTTGAAATTGAAAAACAAGTTTGCTCTAAATCAGGCTGTTTTTGTGTTGGCTGTACTGATATGTCCGTCCTGGAAACTCTAGTAAATGCATGGAATTTACAGAGCTGACTAAGCATCACATCAAAGCCCAGCAAGAGCCCACTGGTCACTAACAGAGTTCCTCGTTGGGCTTTCGGTTCTAGTATTTGCCACTTATCGTACCTACCTAAGTGGGTGAGTAGGTAACTTGCCCCGTCCCACAATTCCGTACATTCCCTTATTTTCACGAATCAATGGGAACAACTTTGTGCAAAATATGGTCCGATGTACCTCAAGTGTCTCTCACACAGCGATATTTATTCAGAGTAGAATGGATTCCACTCCAAAAGGGCCGCATACCCTGCGCTTGTTATGAAACGAATGCGCACTATGTGGCGACATTTGCCAGAGGCATGCCTTTGCGGACCGGTGATAGAGCTGTTTTGAAGCTAAGATGTAAACGTGAACTTCAATTTTCACTATAATTAAGAATCACCAATGCATATTTGTTTCCAGTTTTTCAACTTTCCTATTTTCAAGTGGATGAAAATATTTGTACGAAAATAACATACACAAATACTTCCCAGCTCTACTCATGCGAGGCACTGCATTAGTGCCTTACATGGGCCGACCGCCCCTGCTTCCAGCTGCCTTATTATTTTACTGATATTAGCTGGGTGGATACACTCAACCGATTGGGTTCAAGCTGGTTCTACTGGAAGGACACTTGCTCATCCAACTAACATGCTACCCGAGGTCCTGCTTGCTCCCCTTGGGGATGGCAGAGATCATGTCCTGGGCTAATAGCGCGCCCTTTACCGAAGTCGCCGTGTTGCCCAGGCCATGGACTACGCAACTTGTCAGGATGTACGCACTGACATTGGATACTTTTATTTTATTTTAAGAAGCATGGTATCTAGGTACAGTACCTAAACAGTTCTAGTCAGTTTTCCAAAGGGGTGCGACTCCCCCCTCCCCACTTGCTGGCGCAAGTGAGAGGCAGCGCCCTAGCGCCCTATGCATTCCGCCGCCCTTGATGTGCACAGCTAACAGTAGAGAATTACGATCTTTCTTGACATTCATTGATGCATCCCATACTACGGTGAAGTATATAATGGGCGCTACATAACCAGAAGCAGTTGATACGCCCCTAAGCCCAAATAATAAATCAATCAATACTACGGTGCACAACAGGTGACTGTTGACCACGTGCTTCTGTTCACGTGGAAGGTATTCTCCCCTCCCCATTACTACCATAAATGGTACATGTGAGCACTGACTGCATATTCGAATGGAAACATGAAAGGCAGCCGGTAGTCTGGCGTCGGGACCGCGTCTTTGTTTCAAATTCCATCAACCCACCTTTGTGACCACCCGAGGTGCATACAAAATTAATGGTGCCGCCCACCCCTGCGACAGGCGGTCTGCTAATGTCCGCGGCCGCCGCCGCTAATCCCAGGATTCGCCATGACAGCTCACCACTGGACGCTACGGGCTGATGACCACCCACCGAGCTGACCGAACACTGTCACCGCTACTGCTCAGCATGGTGTCCCTTTGTGGTAACCGTGTCCATGTCTGCTCATATCGGTTAGTCTAGCGACTGTTGGATACAGTACATAGTAACATTTTCATATAGTATCACCAATACTTGTCCATCAGACTCGAAAATCTAAAACATTGACCTTGCATATAAGACCCTTGAACTTGGCCAATTTGTTTCAAAATCCTGGATGTCTTCTGTATTTTCAGGCACGATCCATTGGAAAGTCTGGGAATGCTCAAAAAGGCGAAATGTATGCTATTCGCGCAACTGAGCATGTCCTAATGACGAATATAGTATTTTTGCCAGATATATGAAAGCTGATGCTCGAAAAACATACTGTTGTTTGACTTTGCAAAAGCACGACCCGCTGGTTTGGTGCCCTTTCTATCTACTACAGGTCCCACAAAGCTAGGATGCCCCATGACTGTTGAGATGGAATGGGATGCTGCATTACTGCTGGCCAGGTCTCCCTGTGCTGCACAGGATGCTCTCACAACAAGACCAGGAATCCTTTACAAATACTAGAATGGTATTCCCTTCGGGATGCCCAAACATCTGCTGGATGCCTCTAAATCTCATGGGATGCCCCTACAACAGCTGAAGCGCTCGCTCTGCAGATTTCAGGGATGTCCTACAACGTCTGGGGTGTCCCCCTGCAGGCTCTTGCAGTGACACGGGTGCCACTCTGCATATTGAGGGTGCCCCTAACGGCTCGGAGCCACTCTGCACAATGCATGGTTGCCTCTACAATGACTGGGGTGTTCCTTTTCATACTGCAGATGTGTTCCTGCAACGCTTAGGGTGCCGCTACAGTGGCTGCGATGCCATATTTACAGTCTGGCAGCAGGGGCGACGGATCATTTGGGGCGCTGGGGCGCTGCGCCCTCCCTTGCGCGAGCAAAGCGGCGTCGCACCCCCTTGGTACTCTTATTAAAACTGCTTACTCTCCTTAGATACCAGACTTCTTAAAATAAAGCAAATCTTCAAAGCTAAGCACGGCATCGCGACACTTAACTTATGTTGGTATGGCTAGAACACATGTTCGTAATTTCTAACACAAACTTAAAAGTAGAAATTCTAGCAACAGCCAGGGACAACGCTGATCTGAAGGTCCTCGAATCTCTACACATACGTAATCTACGGCCGCAACTGAACACGCAAACGATGTCTTGGTATATGACATAAAATTACATCAACATAAATTATATTTGATGTATTACGCGTTATATTGGATATATGTCTATATATGTGCGTGAGTATATGCATCGATATGTATATGGACCATCGGCTCGGGCTTCCTCAGAGGATTCTATCTTGACATAGTTTGTTTCTGGTTTTGAGTTTCACTGCTATCACTGCTAAAATTCACTGATAGTGATCTTGTTTGTGGCATCTGAAGCTAGAGCTACGGTTACTTCACTCGGATAACTTTACCCAAGGGCGGATCCAGCGGAGCCTGTGTTGATATGCTAACTGGGGACGAAAATTGTGCTAACCATCTAATAGGTTAATAATTCAGGGTTAAATTCACACTTCCCGACCAAATTCCTCGTTTTCGGCATATTTTGCCATCATCGTTTCCCAGGTGAAAATTTATTACAGCATACCCTGTGATCTAGAGGTCACTTACACTAAGGGTACGTACTTCCAGGGGCGCAGCCAGGAATTCCCTAAGGGGGACTAGACTAAAAAGAGATGTTACCAAAAAGGGAAAGCGTTCGGGAAAACGAAAATTTTGGGTTTTACGTTTTGAAAATCTCACAATTTCTTCCTTGTTCTAGTGTATTTTTGTTTGCTAAGTGGAGGCGGCACTCCCTTGGCTGTGCCTCTGCGTCCCCCAGAACGGCGTTCCTACAGGAACGGGTGCTTGCAGCCTCTTCCTCTCTTTTCAGCCAATGTCACCTCGCTGATAAAGTTTAGCCTCTATGAGGTTTGAGCTCACCCGATTGATTTTTATCATTTGGTGGTGCTCCCCCGAGGAGATGGTGCCTGGTCCACCAAACGAATGTTCTGTATTTAATTTCCTTGGCGTGTCCTTGCTTCTGCCAAGTAGTTCATCATACGTTTTTGCGAACATGCTTTAGAGTCGTACAACCTTGATACTTGGAGTCATTATTTGAAAATAATTTCTTCCCTCGTGAATGATAACATCGACAGGCGTCTTCTCGATCTGAACTATACAGAATTGCCTGGAGGCAATGATCTGACAAAGGTGTGTCGAGTATGAGAGACGTTATGCCCTTGTTGCCTTATACAGCTGTACCAATGATCATTTTGGCCATGCTGGGCCAGTCATTACACTGTGTTTTGAAGTGTGCCTACTTTTCATGGAAGCGCTCGCCTGGCCCAGGAAGGCGCATACATTCTAAGGAGTGGCACTCAGAAGGGTGTCCGTATTAGTACTGTCAAGAAAGACGTCAGAGTGCTGCAGGAGGGTGCCCAAATTTGCATCATGGGTACTAACTATCTGAAACGGCGCATTTAATTTCAACAGAAGTATTCCCTGGCCCTTGTAAGCGCCTGACTGCAAAGAGAGCACCGGTTGGCCCAGGAGGACGCCTGCATTCTCGAAGCACCCATCCGCCCAAAATGATGCCTTTCTTGTCGGAAGAGGAGCATATCATGTAGCCAATGATGGACCTCATATTAGGAAGAGCGGTGTCCGTATGGACCAGGAAGGTGCCTACATTCTCAAGGTACACAGCTGTTCGTTAAAAAAGCGCCTGTATTGGGCGATATAGGTGCCGGACTGTGATGGACGGTTATCTGTTTTCCATCTTCCGTACTATTTTGCAGATTTTAGCTGGGTGGATCAGCTCAACAGAATGGGTGGCCAGTTGGTCCGACTAGGACGCTTGCCCACCCAGCTAACATGCTATCCGAGGTCCTGCTCCCTTTGCCGATGGTTGATTTGATTTCCTGGGCCAATAGTGTGCCAATTGTCGAAGGCGCCATGTCGCCCATAACATGAATGTCGATGATGCACGGAAGGCTTGTTTATCGTCCTGTGGTGAAATGATCACCCCTCTAGTCAAGGTTCGAGTTACTCTCGAGATGGACACTCGTGTGGTTCGCTCACCTCGACGGTTTTTCGACGGTTTCCAAGATCAATGTCCTAGCTCGACGTCGGATGACCTTTGTGGAGTTAGGAGTAATTATATGAATGTGCATCTAAGACTGAACTACGCATCTAATTTTGCCCCTGGGAACTACAAAAAGAATGCCTTCTGCTACTATTGACGAAGTATATAAAATGTGAACCTCATCTAGGTCCTTACCTATGAGTCGGAGTATTACAAATCACACATGACTAGTATCCCGGGGTATTGATAATTACTGGTGAACACATCCAGCGCGTGCATCTACTACCACTGCTACACAGGTAATGAAAGAAAACAAAACTTTAAAAACACCCAAGTGATATTGGAAATCACCAAATGACTCGTAGAAAGGAAAGTAGAAATCGGGCACAAATTGCGAGCTAATGAAACGCTCGGCAGAAAACGCTGGCTCTCGTCGCATGTGGCTCGCTCTCTCCACTTGGAGATGCTCTAGGGTTAACAAAGCCCTGTTTTCGCGAACGTGGCAAAATGTCCTTCACCGGCGCAGGACTTCGGTATTTTGCCACTTTCGGTGGCCCAGGGGGTTGCATTCTGCCCAGCTGTTTCCAAATGGCAGGTAAACGAAGTGTGTGTGTGGGGGGGGGGGGGGGCTAGCGGGCCCAAATTATGTGCACACCTGTAGGTATTAATTGCGGAACGTTTGGTGTAAAATGTGTCAGATAACGTCACGTTACTGACCTGTGACGACTTTTCGGCAACTTGTTTGGCAGATTTCGCACTTGTCAGGCTTGGATGAAAACTATGCATGATTCCCCTGTGAAGTAAATATCACCGTGTTTTTCGTTCAATTTGAAGTCCATTGAGGGGTGGCAGGATCCCATAGCATTAACGTGCTCCTGTGCAGATCAGATCAAGTCACGGAGGGTGAATATTTTATTTTGGTTGTTGGGTTCTAAACACATGTTGAGCCTTAGTGCGTAATGATGAAAACTGAATTCGAATCCAGCACCCAAAGTTACCCTATGAATTAACGGTTTGGACCACTTTTGGCCAACTGACCATTGACTTTTACTGACCAGAGATCAACACAGGCACATGGGGTCAATGTGGGTCAAGGCTGGTTCTAGAACAGTTGTGTGTGCTGATTTTGGATCAAGCGCTCATGTTTATCGAACAGAAATATCAAACCCCATATTGATCCGGCGTTACTTGCCATCATGGGTGCAATCTCTGGGGCTGGGGGACATGTTCCACCTGTTTATGAAAAGTGACGATTTGTCCCCTTCAATTTCTTTCGTGTCCCCCAAGACTCAGAAGTTAAAATCCTGTGTATGGTCGCAGCAAAATTATACTTCATCTTTTATATAATAAAAATATATATACAATAGAATCACAAAAAAAAATACTAGAAGCCTATCTAGCCAATAACCGGGCTTCACAGGCTATGTGTCATCACAAATTCTCCCAGTAGTAAATCAGCAAGCGTTAGGAGTGTCTGCTTCCAAAACATTCTTGAATAACATGATCCTTGACCATCTTGCGTTTTCGCTGGGGTGAACAGTTGTATTTTGCGACACACCAAATTTGCATTATCGCAAAGCCTTATACGCCTTGGGTTGCCTTCCCCTATGCATATATCGATATATCGTGAACAATGATGTCAACACGAAGAGGCTTTCAACTCTGAAGGATGCCATCGGTAAAAAAAAATATCGCTGAGCAGCCGCAGTGGCGTACTAAAGGGCAGGTGCCCCCCTCCCTCCTGAGATGTGTGGGCTCTCAAGACTCGCGGCAGTGCCCACAAAAAATAGCGCTGAGTCTCCAACAAATCGCGTCGGGAACCCCAGAATTCGCGTTGAGGGCTCCAAATTAATACAGCAGGCCCCGGAAAAATCGCGCCGAGGCCCGACATTTTTCACCGGGGTTCTTGAAAATCGCGCTGGGGCCCCAGCTAAGTACAACGCGCCCCGCGAACTCGCACTGGGCCCCCCCCCCCCCCCCCCAAATATCGCGCTCGGGACCAAAATCCCCGTCGGTAGTCCCAAAATTTGAGTCGGGACTTTTTTTTTAAAAAACCTACGGAGCTCCGAAAAAAAATTGGCGTCGAGTTGCTAGTGCTATTTGGCGCATATGTGCAAATCGGTGGCATTCTCGGTCCCTTACGCCGATCTTCCACGTGGCAGTGCCGATATTTGTATGAATTGATATACTTACTTGCTGTTGTGAAAGCCCAATGAATCCTATTGTGCAGTAGCTATTGGAGGATGAATAAAGTACGCTGCAAGCTATGTTTTCTGATTCTGACTCCGACCGGAAAGCTGACGCAAAGTGGATGGCGATGGCTTGTGCTGCTTCAGGAGCTCACAAGCATTTATTTCGGGGGCGGATCCGGACATTTTCAAGGGCGAGGAGGCAGGTACCCGTCTGGAGGAGAGTCATTTCCTCGGAGGGGCGCTGTTGCGGAAGTCCCTTGACGCTCTCGTTCAGAAGAATATTCATTAAGCGGGGGCAGGGGACTGCACTGGGGCATACTGAATGATGAGAGGGGCAACTTGGGACGAAACATCGTTTAGCGAGGGGCACTCTAGTAGTACGGTGTACTTGGCGGGTTACCGTTTGAACAGTGGTGTTGCTCTCTGTATTTCTTAGGGACAAGTGCCACTTAATGTTGGTTTTCCCTACCCAAATAATGTTAACTACTAACATTGGACCATAGGGAGTGTGCCCTCCAATCCATTTGGGCCTGGCCACTGCCTTCATATATTTTCCCCCAATAATTTTCATAAATCTCAACGCCCGTGCGTCAGAGGGAAGCCACCTTCCCATGTGGAGTGCACACGGAGCTCCCCCATCAGCCACTGATACATACATGGATGCAAACAAAAAGAATGGATGCATACCAGCAAGCATATCCCCTCAAATGCACGCAAATTGGCATTCATAACTGAACCTACAATTTGCTCATCAAATTTAAGACACCCAACTCCGATTTCCACTTGTGCATTGGATGCTCCCGAAGTGCACTGGCGACAAAGTGGGTAACACAAAACATGAATGACTGCTCATATCCATCACATAACCCATGTCTCCTGGATTTCTTTAAAAAAAAATATAGTTATAAAATAAAGAAAGTGCGAATAATACAACCCAAGGACTGTGTTCCTGGCCTAAGCCAAGTGAAAAAAAAAATTTGATGCTGAACGCCACTGGTGCGGCACGTTTGTTGTATTCCTTCCTCAACCGCCGACCGGCCGGATTAGGCTTTTCTCATCCGGTTGAGGTTCGATGAGGGTAAACCAATTCCGAATGAGGCGCGGGAACGGCCCGTAGAGGAAATGGACGCTCAACCTATTCCGGATGAGGTCGCGGGAACAGACCCATAGTCGACTCATGGACAACCTCGGATGGCATGGCGTCAACTCCGACTGGTTCCGCGCGTGGCTTGAGGGCCGCTCGCAAACGGTGAAGGATTCTAGCACATGGTGTGGTGAATCGCCATGTGTGGTGCAGTCGGTAGCACATGGTGTGGTGCAGGGCTCGATCTTGGGCCCCGCCATGCTCTACTATTCTCCATTGACCTCCCACAGCATATCCCACACGGCAAGATTGTATGTATGCCGATGATGTACAGTTTCTCGATGCCGGGAAGCGAAACGAAATCACAGCCATTAGCCAACTATTGAGTAAATCACTGGCAGTCGCCATTAAATGGTTCATTCAAAATCGACTAAAAGTAAATCCCTCCAAAACTGAGATGGTTGACTCCAGGCTTCGTTATTGTGGTTTAGGGGCACATCGACTGCACAGGTCATATAGCGCCCATAACTCAGTCATTTATACATAAAAGCGCGTGAACGCCATTTCGGACGAGTTATAAGACCATGTCGAATCTGTTCATGATAAAACTGGTACCTAACCACCAGTTGTATCAGTATGCTAATGGCCGGTGTAAATCACGGAAAATCGAATTTCCAAGAGGAATTTGAAAAGTTGTCCCGAGTGAACAGCGTCAGACTCGTCCCCTAATACTTCCCGAAGCGAGACAGGGGAACGTCCAAAGTGACGTCTCCGTTCGTGGGCAAGCCGGGGACATGAAACTAAAATGTGTCGCACAGACAATGGTGCCGTGCATTTCGGGCACAGCGGCGTCTCGCCACCACCCAGAAGATATCGGTGTGTTGCATAGGTATGTCCCACGCGCAGGCGACACAGAGAAACCTCGTGACGTCTGTTTCGCTGAGAGGATGAAGACCAGTCACCAATACAGGGCTTTACAGTGTTCAACTTGTTGTTAGCTAGGGAGTCCCAGCTTGCCTGCCACTTACTGAGAATAAATCCCTTCACATCCGAGTAAAAGTCCCTCGCAGGGAGGGGCAGGGAACGTGTGCAACGGGGCCCGTGCACCTCGCTTCGCCGCAGCATCTGCGGCCTCGTTCCCACGGATTCCCACATGGCTCGGTATCTCCAAGCTTCAAGATAGTATACGCCTGTGGAGTTCTCTGTTCGTCGGGAAAAGTTGGAAATAGTATCCACGAAGTCTGTGATATTACTTGGTGTTTAAAAAAAGAGAAAAAAGATTGACTCACACCTGTCCTGGAATGTGCATGTACCCACCGTTGTGCGTCTGTGTAACCGCATGCTTATTGAGCTCGCTAGACTGCGCCATAAGTTGTCACATTGCGAGACGAATGGTAATTGAGGCACTCGTTTTTCCTCACATAAGATACTGGGTCTGTCTAGGGAAGCTGTAGCAGACCCTAGAAACGGCGCATTCAAAAATGCATCAACTCCAGTGCAAGGATTGCGCCGGTTTGCACTACCGGGATCATGTGTTCCTAACGTTGAAAGAACCAGGATGGCTCAAATTGGAGGACTTCATATCTGGGGAAGAAGCCCACACAGTTTTCAAAATTATGAGTGATTTCACTGGCTCAGACTCATTCGCGGTCAACTGAACTGTTCCTCAACTGTGTCTCAACGGGGCACCAGGGCCACGGCTAATAGTGAGCTCCAGGTACCACAATGCCGCACAGAATTAAATCGCCGCTCCTTCATGCCGAGAGCTTGCCGGACGTGGAACAATCTGCCTCCAGATGTGAGGGACTCAGGTGGCTACAATGTTTTCACATGGAGGCTTTCGGTGATGCTGCGCATGTCCGAGCGCTAATTTCCAACCTCTGGAACATCGCTTACCTCAACACTGTAATGCCACTTGTTGTTATCGTGCATGCTCGTGATGATGGTTTGTCCTACACATTAGTGCACTACTGTAACGGAAACCGAAAAACCCTACTCGGGAGAATCCGAAATACTTTACATTACATTACAACCCTGAACGATTGTTCACCGTCCCTCTATTTCCCGAGTTGGTTAACGCCACTGCCTACATGCGACTCACTGATACTGGTGCTGGCCATGTCGTAGTCGAATACTTCAACCTTCATCTCGTAGGTGTCGATATAGAAGAAGCTTTTGCCGTCAGCGGCGAATGCCATCCCGTTGGACAGTGAGATGCCGCTCTGTCGTTTGGTGGCGCTGCCGTCGTCGGAGCTGAAGGAGTAGATGGAGCCGGCTCCTGGTTTGGGAATGCCAGGTGCCGTCTCTTCACTCATGGTCCCTGTGGGAAGACGTTTTGGTTGCGATTAAGCACACGTTTAGGAGTAGCTCCGTGAACCGTGAGCTATGGGGACTATTTGTTGATTGGGTGGGTCGGGACGCTATGGGGACTATTTGTTGACTGGGTGGGTCGGGACGCTATGGGGACTATTTGTTGATTGGGTGGGTCGGGACGCACTGTGTGCCGAGTCGCGCCAGTGGATTTTCCTCCGCCGTTCCATAACCCTGTGTGATAGGAGCGTCGGGCTACACTAGACTCCTGTCGACAAGGAACAATTGATCACTATGGATTTTGAACTTCGGTAACACAGACAAAGGAGTGGTTTAAATGTCTATTAATCCTTTCCTTGTACTGCAATCAGGGACATAGGCAAGGGGTTGGTGAGGGCAGTACCCCTTCTCCCGGGCTCCCACTGGCCCCTAGCTCGGCCCTTCGGGCCATGCCAGGGGCCTTGCGTAATGGTGTACGAGGTACGGCTTTGACGTCCGGAATCTAGCGTTGTATTCTTAAGCGGTCTGGTATCCTGGTTGATAACAGTGCCATGTTTGCATACAATTTGAAGAGGGACCGGGTCCGATTTGACGATTTGGATCCCAGGTGAGGATTAAGAATTTAGCATAAACAGTGTATTTTTATAAGGTAAAACTCTCTCTTTTCGAAATGGAGTGGCCGAAATCCGACGCTAGGATTTTGGGGTTGTCCGGGCCCTCTTCGCAAAATTCGCCCACTCCTTGGACAATTGCTGCCTATGTCCCCGGCTACAATTATACGATTCCCAAGTTTGCACTTGTTTGATTGCTTCAGATTGATTTACAAATTGTTATCTCGATCAATTACATTATACCAGTTTCATTCTGAAACAAAATTGTTGGGCGTTCTTGATATATTGTATAGTGTATATTATTATATTCGGTGTTAAATTGTGCAGTGTATGGCAAACAAGATATTCAGATTTCTGTGCAGCTTATAATATTTTTTTCAAGTCGATGCTATCCAACTTACATTCAGACGTTTTTATTGTATGTTATTCAACAGGAAATGTAATCGGGTCATCCGTCGTTCTTTGTGTGAAGGAAGCAGCATTGCAGCATTCGTAGATGGAGGAGCATGTAAAACAATATTCTGCAAGTTCAGTTGCAGCAAGGGCAGCATAAATAACATCCACGATGCCCGTAGAGTACACTTTGCAGAATCAAAGTCGTTCTGGAATGGCCTGATCCAGATGAAGTCAACCGTGTGATATTCACGACCGACCTTCCAGCACTTTATATTGGGCCGAAGCTGAATTGAGTTCAATGTTTTACTCTTTGGAAATGTCTGGAACCATGACCAACGAATTTGCGCGGGCCGAGAGCGCTCTCCAGATCAAATAGGTTGAATCAATTGATAGATTATCCCTGGTCAGATACCTTGACAACGAGACATTCTCATGAAGTGCATGTCACTGTGTTTCTCATTCCGTTTGAAGTAAATGGGAGACAACGCGCGAAAGCTTCCAGACGCAGCCGCCAGAGCGGCGACACATGCGAGTAGGACGTGAATTGCCCGCCACATTAGCTGTGTCCATGCATTTTGCTTGTGAAGAGCGGGAGATTGCAGTTGAAGAAGTTTCGTAAGATTAATTACTTGGTGTTGGGGAGTTCAGAGCTGAGTTCCTGGCTTCGCATATAGGTAATTTCTGTGTCTGGGTAGAGCCAGTGGCATACCGAATGAGGGGCAAAGGGGACAGTGCCCGTTTGTCTCACAATCCCTGAGAGACTGTTGGGGCCGCCAAGAATGTCGCCGGGGTACATAAAAATTGCACTGGACCGCTTAAAAATCCCGCTGGGCCCCAAGGATCGCACCGGAGCCCATGAAAAAATAACATTGGTGGCCCAAGAAGTCGCGCAGAGACCGCTGAAAATGACTGGGCCCCAAAAATTGCAACGAGGCCCCTGAAAATTACATTGGGGCCCCAAAAATCGCTTCATGGTTCCCAAAAATGACCCGGCCTGGGGTTGCCAAAAAGTGGGACCAGGACCCTGAAAATACCATTGGGGCCCCAAAAAGCCGCGCCGGGCCCCATTAAAATCACGCTTGGGGTCAAGAAGTCGTGCGGTGGTCATCGAAAATGACGCTGGGGGCTCAAAAGTTCGAGCCGGGGACCTTGAAAATCACGCTGGGGCTCCCAAAAAAGTCATGCGGTGGCCCTTGAAAATCACGATGGTGGCACCAAAGAGACGAACCGGGCCCCTGAAAATCACGCTAGGGTCTTAAAAGGTCGGGACATGCCCATGTGCCATGCCCCCGCTTTTTGCATGATGGGTGGGCGTGGCACTCTTGGCTCCTGGATCCGCCACTAATGAGACCTGTAAATTGTGTGACGTGATCTGAATTGTGCACCTGATGTCCTCAGCGGTTGGTGTGATGTTTCGTACATAATGCACGATATCGCTTACGGTTTATCTTTTATTACATTCCATCATGTATACAGCATATATTTTTAGCTTACCATCTGCCTTGTTTTTGTCATGGGCTAATAATGCAAATGTGGAAAAGGAATATGAAGTGTACGGAAGCAACGCATAACAATTTACAATTTGTTCCCGCCTGGGTGTAATTTCCCAACCAAATTATCAAATTTTATATGTGAAACTACCATCACTGTGCATGTAGTGTGATATTTCCAGACTTAGCTTCGGCCAGGGTTCTCAACATTGCGCACACGGACAGGTCAGAGGCGGATCCAGAAATTTCCATGGCGACACTCGTCTGAGTGGGGAGCGACATTTCCTCGGAGAACCGCCGCTGCGGAAGTTCCTGGAAGTGCGTATTTTCCTGAATGTCTGTTGAGAGGAGGGATGTGTGCATTCGACCATACTGAAAAGGGCACCGTTTACCCTCAAGAGGGCGCATTTCCCCTCGGAGCAGCGTCTTCGGCTGAACATTGAGCGAGGGGGGTCGTTGCACTCTAGTATTCCCAGACAGGTACTCCGGTCAGATGGGCGCCATCTTTCCATGGGGAAGGGGCATACCCCAGTGCTCTCATGTATCCGCCCCTGGGGTAGATTAACTTTTAAGGTATACACAACAATGCCCCTGGTAGGTGCCTAGCATAGGTGTAGGTTTCTGAAAATGATCAGGAGGGCACAATACATGAAGGCAATGGCCAGGTCTAAATGGATTGAGGGGAGGGGGTACCACATTAAGGTCCAATATTAGAAGTTGAAATTATTGGAAGGGCACATCCAACACAGGGAGGTGGAGCAAGTGTCTTCCCAGGCACTGCTCCAACCGTAAGGCAAAGCACAGTACATGAGGAAGATCGTCGGCATTCGGTAAGCAAACATTACCATATTGCATGTTTGTTTAGAAATATTCATCATGTCACATCTCAGATACACAATCAGACTTTTCTAAAAGTGCCGCACATGGATACCTATACGGGAGTGCTTAGTTCGTTTGAAGGAGGTTTCTCTTAAATTTTTCATAATCCATGCCTTTTCTCGGATTTCTCGACCGGGAACTTATCCCCATCTGCTCAGCTGGATGTAGTGACACAGCAAATACCCATCCCATAAAATGGTCCCTGACATATTACGCGCGACCTGTTAAAAACCAGCATCAACAGCCCTTCAACACACACTCCAAGCGTTAGCGGGCCTGCCGCCTTTCGTGTCACACTCGCCTGGACTGCCATCTGGTGGCAGAAACTCCGCGATGTCTCCCATTGAGGAGAGGAATGATGGGATAGCGTTTAGTTGCTCATGTGCAGGTCAGGTTGTCACGCAGGGTTGACATGTAGTATTGGTTTTTATCAGGGGTGGCGCTGGTCGTGAAAAAGGGTAAACAGCCTGGAATAAGCACTTACGCTGAATTATATATATATATATATATATATATATATATATATATATATATATATATATATATATATATATATATATATATATATATATATATATATATACATACATTAAAATTTATTTCGCATTCGATTTCATCTCATAGTTTCATAATTAGGTAAGTCTTGCACTCAACAGTGAGTATATTGGGAGTGAACTATCTTAAGTAGAATATCCAATTCGGCACCATGGCGACGCCCATGTTTGGCACCTTGAATTAACTTAACTTGGCGTGAATAAAATGCATCTCAATATCAGTGTATTTATGGGAGATGGGGCGCTACTTGATCAGAGTTGATTGCCGTAGATAATGGGTAAATGGTATATGGGTGTGGGTAAATACATAAAGGCCCGTCTATACGTAGTTCGCGGCCAATATCGATGTCATGCATGAAGAAACTGCGCGTTGATACACCTTAAGGGTGTGGTGGGATGTCTACGAGGGACATGGGGATGGTCACTATTTATGCATAGGTAAAGATTGCATTAAATAATGTAAAATTTGGACAATACACATTGAACCACGATACTCCATCATGATGACAAATTTAATATCATACAAACTAGTTGGTGGTGTGGTAGTGTCGCAAGTATTCATGTGCATATTTTGACACAGCCACAATTCCCTCCAGAAAACTACTAGGCAATCGTAAACCCACAGCTCAGCCTCACAGCCACAAATCATGGGAACAACCCTGAATCAACTCTGCCACCACGCACTGGAGACAAATGTATGATGACATCCTGCATTGGCACCCCACCCTTTGTGACAAAAGCTGTGGTCCTGAAATACTGGAAGCTCCTGGGCCGACCATGCCGCTAGTCTAGACACAATTCCCCGGCAACACCCCTTAAAACGGCCCTTCACATCGGTAAAATTCGCTTGGAATTGTCCATGGTTATCGGAACGTTCCCTTCATCATGCCTCATCACCTGTTTCAGCACAATTTCCTCATGACGTCTCTGAATCGGTACCTCCATCCCTTTAAAAGAATGTCCTGATGACGTCCAGGGCTGATGATAATTTTGTACTCATGTGATAATCCTGATAATTGATAACCCTTCCATAATTTTGAGAGAACTCAGTTGTCAGGTGACAGCACTTGCATTCCACCGGGCGGCAGCTCACGCTACAATTATACTAGTCTGTTTACTTAAATTATAATTGAAGATATTCGGCATATAAAATAAGCAATATTGACATGCTGTGATGAACTTTGTTGTCACACACATATACAGCAAAGCCATGTAAACGCTTTTGTGCTTTTTTTGTCATTGTTTGAATTGCATTCACCCAACATTCTAGTATGCAACGAGTTGCATTCCGGGCTTGTGACCCCCCATTGGCATTGTATTAAATTTGAAAGAAAACCGGCAATTGAGTTGGTTTTCTGGTTAGCGAGGTAAACAATGTGCAACAAAGTTGTTCTTGTAGTTATGTTGTTTTTTTAGGAACAAATGATGTCAAACTGATAGAAGATGCAACATGTTCCAAGAATTTATACATTTGAGATGTACCTAAAGTCATATTCAGTACAGAAATGTCTGTCAAACATGACACTTTTACACGTGTGTCGACAATGATTACCTTGCCCATCTTTGAAAACCGCCGCTAGTTTCTGGGTCCGAGGAGCTTAATTTGCGAACCCAAAGGGTAAAAGTGAACGCTGATTTCGAACTCAATATCCACAATTACCCTATGAATAGGTTGGTGAACTAGCCTTGATCTTGACCTTGACTAACCGTGTTCATCTTTGATAATGTTGCGGAGAGCTGTGTTGAGCATAGTTGAATTGAAGATGATTATAAAAAGTAACCAAATGCTCATATTATTAAGTAAAATAGGATCAAAAATCGGTCTAATATATTTCGGGCGTGACCCTTCTTCGGAGACAATACACATACAGAGACATTTTACGCACAGGATTGTACGCACATGCTATATATAGTAAGCCGTCTACCAATATTGGCGAAATCATCTGGCCTTTCTATATACACAAATCCGTGATATGTCAGTGCTCTCGAAGTGTTCGCGTGTGTGGATGAACGAGTGTGTGAGTGAGTGAGTGAGTGAACACGTGGGTGTGTACATGGTGAAGTCGGCGAGTGCAGGTGGCGTCTGTACAGTGTCATGCTGTATAGGGAACTGGCTTTATAAGGGTCCATGATGATACCATTGTGTTTAGGGGAATGTTGGTTCCTGATTTCAATGGATTCTGCAATTTTGAGTTCTGCGAAGTCTTTACAAGTCCGCAAGATTGTGATGCTGAGCGTTGTTGGAGTGATGGTGCTTTCTGGGTGATGTGTGGCAAAATGCTCTCCAAAAGGTGTGTTTTTCGTTTTGTTCTTTGCGTCTCTGATGTGTTCCATTTATCTGTCCTAACCATGCGTGTGGTTTCTCCAATGTAGGCTATGGGTGCGGTCCCTGAGGTGCAAAGCTCACACGTAATTTTGTATACCACATTCTTGGTGTGGCATCTATCTTTAAGACCAGCCAGGCAGCATTGGCACGCTCTAGTGCCTGCAGGGCATGGTGGAGGGTCGAGGGCAGATTTAGTCATTGTTTCCGAAAAGTGTCTTGCCACTTTTCCAGGCTACGCGCATTGAGAGTATGGACCTAGTAATGGCTGTAGCTACCTTTTTGGCTAGAGAATCATCGATAAATGGTAAACTGATATATGTGGTGTCTGTGGATCTATGTGAGCTGGAAGCGTTTGTATCGTGTGTGTGCTGACTTGTCGCGAGCCGCCTGCATTTGGCATTGCGTGCCAATACTCGACATTTTGTTTTCTGTATCATGCTATGAGGGATAGCCATTGGATAGGAACAGACTTTCAATTGTTCCGATACCTCTTTTTTGGGCTGCCTTGTCAGAACTTAGCCGCATTGCTCTCAGTAATTGAGCATACAGAACAGAACGTTTAGTTTGGATAGGGTGAGCCGATTTGTATGGGAGGATAATAGGAGCTGCCATCGGTTTAATGAAAAGTTCTGTTGTATAGGTCCGGTCACTGTTGACCGTTAGAAGTGTGTCGAGGAAGGAAGTTTGGCCGTTATGTAGACTGATCGCTTCTCTCTACGGTAAATTTTAGCCTGGAATGGAAGCGGTTCATGTCTGCAAAAAATGTGTTTAAAGAGTCTGAGCCATAAGTCCATATGCCGAAAATGTCATCTTATATCTGAGGTATATGGCTGGTCGATGCGGTGTTGAAGTCAGTTGCAATGTTTCAATGGCGTTCATGAAGATCACTGCTAAAGATGGTCTATACGGCTACCCATAGCTATGCCATTTTGTTGCCGGTAATATTTTTGTCCAAATCGAACGAAGTTGTTGTGAAGGCAATGAGTCAACAATTTTTCGATATCATCGAGATTTAGTCCGAACGTTTCAATCTTTGGAAGGTGAGTGCTGAAAGATTCATGGCAGCAGAAATAGCTTCTGCTGTAGGTATGTTCCCGTAAAGATTCACTACATCTATTGTGAAGGCAATAGTTCCTGGTGGTAGTACGCTTGGGAACTGTTCACGAAGTTGAGTCAGATAATCTAGTGTGTCTTTTAGATGTGCTGGTACAAAGATGAGGAGCTGGGGAACGATTTTCTCTAGGAACCAAGTCAGTTTATCCAAAGGGTCGCCACATGCCGAAACTATAGGTCTAACTATAGGTATGTGCCCCTTAGACCTTAGTTTCGCATGTGGCGACCCTTTGGATAAACTGACTTGTGGTTCCCTGGCGTTTCCTCGACACCTTAAGACACCCTAAATCTGACTCAACTTTCTGAATAATTCTATTCAGTTAGTCAACTTTGTGAGTCAACAGTTGTACTCAACTTCGTGAATAGATGTAGTGAATCTTTGCGGGAACATGCCTGCAGCGGAAGCTATTTCTGCT